>JABCIY010000314.1:0-301775 GCA_014298035.1 Pseudocercospora fuligena | reverse complement strand
TACTATAGATTATATTAGAGTATAGATAACCCTTTCCCTTCGCCCTACTACCTTCTACTAGTTTTATATACCTCTATTATTCGTATACTCTATCCTCTATCTCTATTAGAGTAGCTAGTAGTAGCTTAATAAGACTTAGTCTCTTTTAGAGGTCGTCGTATAGCGCTACTATAAAAGCGTATATCTATTAGGACTATCTATCCTTACCGATCTCGTCCTACTAGATCTTTATATACTCTATAAGCTCTAATAGATCTTAGAGGCCTTATTTAGTATAACGAAGTCGTATATAGGCCTATTAGGCCCTCTCTTCTATAGATTCTATCGAGTCTAGTATATATACCTTTATTTCTTTCTATATAGCTTAGATTATTCTAAGCGACTTAGTATAGTACTTCTATTTCGACTAGTATTTATAATCGACCTATTCTTTACTAAAGTCTACTTTAGTAAGCTTAGTAATATAGATAGTTAGATTTCTATAGAAGATTCTCTCTACTAAGTCGGCCTATTACTACTATTCTACTCGGCTCTTACCTATAAAGATTATTAGATTATAAGTCTTAGGGATTATAATCGAGGTTAGTATAGTATAGTCTAAGATAGGCTAACTAATAATAGCTAGCGGTCTTCTAGCTACTAGTTCTATAATCGTTACGTTCGCTATAGTAGTCCTAGCCTTAATTTTAGCTAGTTTAGCTTATTATTCTATCTTCTTAGTCTCTTTTTCGGCTATAAGGATCTATTACTTTAGATTATCGTTATCTAAGCTAGATTAGTTATCGACCGGCCCTCCCTAGTTCTCTATAGATCCGTCCTTATTAGATAGGGCTAGTCCTTTATCTTCGTCGCCTTCTATAGATATATTATCCCCTCTCTTAGAGATAGTATCTATTATTACTAAGCCTTCTAGCTCGCTTCTAGGTTAGATAGTTTATTTACTAGTCTTCCTCGAGGTAGAAGCTATTACTAAATAGTTCGTTATACGTTAGAAGATCGATTCGTATATAAGAGTAGGTTATAATATATAGGCTAAACTATTCTAAGTATAAGATACTCGAATTAATAAGAAAGGGAAAGGAGAGAGTACGAAGGAGCTATAAAAGCTAGAATAGCCTAGAGTAGGCTAAGCTAGGCCCTTCCGAGGCTTAGTACGGCTAATATATAGTATACTATATATAGGTCCTTATAATCTATATCTAATTCTAGGTTATATATATTATAGTATTAGTCGCTATCTTATATAATATAGTTAGGATTAATAGGATATATATACTTATCTTCTCTAAGATACTTAAGGCTAATAGTATATATATACTTCTATTATACTTTTATAGAATAGTAACGACTATTAATTAAGCTTATAAAAAGAGAATTTAGCTTCTTATAGACTTCCTTCTATTTTAGTTTCTAGTTTTCTATATTAGTATTATTAGTAATAGTATCGTTAATAGTATTATAGGATTTACTACTAGTATAATATATTACTAAATAGACGATAGTATATAGTCGAGTAATAATATCTTTACTATCCTTATACTACTTAGTTAGAATATTAAAAGTAGTCTTAATAAAGTTATTTTATTTCTTACTAGAAATAACCTTAATTTCTAGATTAGAGACTATATTAGTATATAGGCGGCTTAGACGAGCTAGTATATAAGTATATAGCTACTAATATAGTACTACTTAGCCTACTATTATAGATACTAGATTATAAGAGATTATTAATAGATAGTTAGTATCTTCTAGAACTCTATTCTATATATTATTATACTACTATAGAGATATAAATACTATCTTTAACTTACTATCTAGAAGGCGAGAGCTATAACTAAGCTTCTAGTATAGATTAGAAAGGTTTTTAGTAATAGAAAGATTATACTATCTAATAATATTAATATCTAGAATATTAGTATCTATTATAGTAGCTAGTATTCTAAATATAATATAGATTTTTAAGTTAAGCTTCTTATACTTATTATATTAGAGGCTCCTATTAACTATCGCTATATAGGCTATATAGAAGAAGTATATCTTCTAGATATTAATAGTATAGTTACTTTTAATTAGTATACTAGTCTAGATATATTTCCTACTAGCTAGATCTAGATTAGTAATATCTTTAGTTAGATATACTAACTAGCCTTATAATAAAGTATAAGCCTTATCGATAGTATTACGCCTATCTATAAAGATTATAGTCTTCTTAATAAGCTCTAGTATAGCTAATCTATCCTAGTTAATAGTATATTATAGTATAAAGTACTAGTACTTAAAGTTTCTAGTTTTATTAAAGAGTAATAGCTTAATATAGTATATAAAGTCTAGTTAGTTAATACTATCTTACTAAACGATACTATATAGAGACTTCTTTTCTAGTAGCTATATTATTTTAGTATTAAATAGGTACTAAATAATATCCTTTAGTATTATTATAGAGATAGCTATCTTAACTATATATATATTAAGAATATCGTTTACTATTAATAGCTTACTATATACTAATTAAAAGAATAGCTAATAGTAGTATAGATATATTTTATTAAATATCTATAAGCTAATATATAGAATAATAATCTTTAGTATATTAAGAAACTTTAGAGTAATTATCTACTTTAGACTAGCGATAATATACTAGTACTTACTCTTCTTTAGGTTAGTAAATATATTTAGATCCTTACGCTTTATATTAGTAGTAATAATATAAGTCTTAATTAGATCTTATTCTACCTTACTAAGATTATATATAGTCTAGATTATATTATTACTATACTCGTTAGCGATATAGTTTAGAGATACTATCTATAGAACTATCTAGCCTATTAGTAGTATATATTCTTAGTATATAATTGTCTTACTAGTACTAGTAGTCGTAATTATAAATATATCTTATATTATAAAGATAAGTAACTTAAGGATATTAATCTATAATAGTATTAGCTCTAGTAGTAGTACTCTATCTAGATATATTATAGATAAGATCTTATATAAGCTAATATAGATAATATTTTCTATAATATAATTAGTTTTATTATATATAGAGATATTCTATATCTATTATACTATTAGTATTATATTATATAATATACTATACTAAGAAGTTAATAGCTTACTAGTTACTAGACTTCCTTTAGTAAATATTCTAACTTAATTATATCTAAGTAATCCTTAAAGTACTACTACTATTCTACTAATAAAATATAGACTTATAGTAATTCTAGATAATAAGATATATCCTACTAAGGATTATATTTATTAACTAAAACGCGATCCTTTAGTATCTTTAGCTTAAACTTACTATACTTTATTACTACTATACTAGTAATATATATCTATTTCTATATTTCTATATCTCTTATATCTTTCTCTACTTATACTTAATAATAATACTCCTTCTTACTAATATATACTATACTATTAGTATATTAGTAGAAGATTAGATATCGAGTCTAGATATTATATTATAAAAAATGTTTTACTAATCGAGCTAATCCTATCTAATAGGATTAATACTAATTAATACTAATTAATTTAATTAATTTAATTAACTTAATTAACTTAATTAATAAATACTTATATTACTAACTCTATCGCGATTCTATTAGATAGAATTAGCTCGATTAATATATTTAATCTCTTAAAATTTTAGAATTTTATCGATTATATAAATAGAAAATTATAAGATAGTATCTTCTTTATATTATATTATCTAAAAATAATATATTCTTAGTATAATATATTCTTAGTATAATATATTCTTAGTATAATATATTCTTAGTATAATATATTCTTAGTATAATATTTTCTTAGTATAATATATTCTTAGTATAATATATTCTAAAGATCTTAAATTCTAAAGATATTAAAATTATAACTATAAAGATTTCTAAAAGCTAAGAATTCTAAAATCTAAAATTTTTAGGATCTAAGAATTTTAGGATCTAAGAATTTTAAAATTATACTTTTCTAAGTATCTAAAAAAATAGAATCTAAGATTTTTAGAATCTAAGATTTTTAGAATCTAAGATTTTTAGAATCTAAGATTTTTAGAATCTAAGATTTTTAGAATCTAAGATTTCTAAATCCTAAGATTCTAAATATATATATATTATATATTACTAAAGTTAAAAGTTAAAATCTTTAGTTTTATATAGTTTCTAAAATATTTAAAAAATTATATTAAACTTTTATAAAATATAACTAATTTTTAGTTAAGAAATTTTAAAGTTTTAAAAATAAGTTATTAAAGAACTTTAAAATTCTTAAAATCTAGAGAAGCTTAATACTTAGCTATTAATTAAGTCTAGTTTTATTAATTAAGTTAATCGAGTTATTTCTATTATAAGTCTATTATATTTTAATTAATCTCGATTAATATTCGATTAATTTAATTAACTTAATTAACTCGATTAATTCGATTAGTAAAACGTTTTCTATAATATAGAGATAGAAGCTAAAATAGAAGATAGAAGTATTAGAGATAGATTATAAGTAATAAAAAGGCTTCTTAGTAAGACTATATTTATTATAGATCTTTATACTATACTAGATAGTATATAGAGCGAGATAGAGACTAGTAATAGATATAAAGTAAATATATAGTTATAGAATTAGTCTAAGAATATATATACTAAGTTACTAGAGATCTTTAATACTAGTACTATTATTAGAATAATTAAAATTAGCTAAAAGATACTAGATCTATATATCTTACTAACTCTTAATAAAAAGCGACTAGATTATAAAAAAACTAGATATATAGTATATACTAGTAGTACTAGATCTTAATACTAGATAGTACTAAAGAGATCTATATTATTAGAATAGTAGATATTATAGTATTATATAAAAGTACTACTTATTTAGTAATTTAGACTAGGCTTATAGTATAAGATATATATTAATAATAAGATATTATAGGAATAAATAGATAATAAAGATAGATAGAAGAAATCTTTATAAATATAGATACTTATTAGTATAGTAGAATATATATTAGTTATTATTCTATAGTATATATTATTTAAATAAATAATAAGCTAGACCTTAGTAATATTTTATCTATATATCGTTTTAGTACTTTTATACTACTTTCTATATAAGTATAATTATTTAATAGACTATAGAAATCCTTATAACTAAGTCTATAGCTTTAAAATAGAATAATATATTATTATAAAGATACTTTAGTAGATTCTACTCGAATAGTAGTTATACTAGTAGATTATCTATAGTATCTACTAAATTTATTATTAGACGCTCTACTAGAGTATTCTTAGTAAGCTAAGAAATATATCTAAGGCTCTAATAAATAAGCGTTTAAAAGGAGATAGGATAGTATTAGATATAAGAAGGCTTAGATTCTTCGCTATATACTACGATAAAGTATACTATAAATTATTAGTTTAAGTATTCTTTAAATATAGATATAGTAATTAGATTAATCTTAGATCTAATATAGTATTTCTCTACTATTCCCTCTCTAGATATAGAGATTTCTCTTCGTTTAGTAATATAGCTATTTAAGAATAAGCTTATATACTAGTATAAGAGGCTTACTATCTAACTAAAATCGCTTATTATTATAAGCGAGAACGCGATACTTATTAGAGTCTATAGTCTACTAAAGAAATACTAGATCTATATAATTAAGACTATACTAGATAGAATACTATCTTAGTATTAAAAGATACTAGATACTATTCTAATTCTATCTTTCTAAATCCTTCTTTAGTATTATACTCTCCCTTAGATTAAGTTAGGTTTAATAGGTTTATTCTAGTCTTTCTATTTCGCTTTTTACTAGTATAAGTCTCTAGTAGTATAATAAAGATCCTACTAATTAGAATATAGAATAGAGATATCTATATATCTAGTAGCGCTATTAAGGTATAGTCTATATTTACGAATATCCCGGACTATTATAGCTAGTAGCTTAATATTACTTTCCTTTAAATAGTCTATATTATAGTAATAAACGTTTCTAAGCGAGTCTAGAATAAGATTATCTATACTAAGGCTAGATATCTAGCTAGTATAAGCTATATAGTAAACTACTTTAATACTAGCTCGTATACGAGGTAGTTAATATACTCTATATCTCTATATCTCGATTATACTACTATTCTTATCTATATCTATCTCTATATAATAATCGAAATCGATCTAAGTATAAGTATAGTAAGTAAAGATAGGGCTTATTCTAGAAGCTCCTAGAGATAATCTATAAGATCTTTAGATTTAGAGTAAATATATTCGACTATACTACTATATATAGACTAATATAAAATAAGTACCGAGATAAGAAACTATTTATATAAGATATCTAAGCTTCCTCTATAGAATAGTATTAGAAGAGTAATCTATAGTTAAAGATAAGTAAGACTAAGTCTATAAGAACTAACTAGTATTCTACTAGATAAGTATAGCTTTATTTACTAGCTATAGTAACGACGAGATCTAGTCGATACTAACTATAATTATTTATAATACTAGGAATACTATAGTTAAGCTAAAAGTACTATATAACTTAGTAATAGTAACCGAGATACTATAAGAGTAAAACGCTAAGTATATAATAGCTAATATTAAAGATCCTATACTTAAGTATCTTTCGATACTTATAGAAAGACTATCTATATTAGATCTATAGCTTTAGAGAATAATATATATTTATATCTTACTAACTATATTTCTACTTTAATCTACTTATCTAGCTAAGGTTAACTACTTACTTATATATACTATAAAGAAACTATTTACTATATTTTAAATTCGATAATAACTACTTCGAAATATTCTTAAGTATATATAATATTATACTAAGATATTAATAATACTATATAATATTCCTATTATTATTACTTAAAATATCTATCTAAAGCTCTATAGTTAATATAATATCTACTATCTATCTTTTATTAGTATAGTTTCTATTTAGACTAGATTTCTATTATAATTCTTTAATTTAGGAATACTACTAGTTATACTTAAATATAACTAATTAAAATTAGCTACTAGGCTATTTAGTCTAGCTCTAACGATACGTACTAGTTAATAATAACTTCTAAGTCTAATTCTATATATTTATAGTAAATCGATAGGCCCTATTATCTAGATATCTAAGACTCTTTAGTTAAAGTCCTATTTTTAAGAAGATAGAATTTATACTTTATTAGTATAAAGCGAGATACTAAGCTTTAGTAGTTTAAATAAAGGATAGATAGTATATTATATAGAGAGATTATTATTATCGAAATTTCTTCTCTAATATTAGTTTTAATAAACGACTATATATACTACTTCTAAATATTTATTTCTATAGTATATCTCTAGAATATATTCTATAGATCGATTAGCTAAATTATATATATAATAGATATAGAATATATTACTAGAATATAGATATAGAGTAGTATTATAATTAATTCTTATATTATACTAATATATTCTTATATCCTCTCTTTATAAGTCTTATATTAAAGATATAAATATTAGTACTAGAAAATAAGCGTTTTTATAATACTATTTATACTTTAGTTATAGAGATTACTATACTTCTAATCGAGTATATAAAGTTATCTTATATTTATTAGAGTATCTATATTCTATATCTAAGTAATTATAGTCTAAGAATAGTAACTACTATTATAAAAAGTTAGCGACTAATATTAGTTAGGAATACCTAAATTCGCTATAGTAGTTTATAAATATTCTCGAGTTATAGCTAAATTAGATAAATATAAAACTAACTTACTATTAGCTATTATAAAGATTCTTATTCTTATATCTTATCCTATTAAAGCTATACTTATACTATAACTTCTATTATCTAAGCCTTAACTATATATCGATATTATATTAGATCTAGTAATATATATAGTATATTCTTATTAACTTTCTAGATATATTCGCCTATATTTCCTATTATCTAATCTACTATACTAGATATCTATACTAGCGTTTTCGATTAAACTATAGTATACTCCTTATATAGCTAGAAATAAAATAGATATAGCTACTATATAATTAATAATAAACCTATTATTCTCGTAGTCTTAGATAGCTATATCTATCTAGTAAATCCTCTAAGTATATAGAATATATTACGAACTTTATAAACTTAGAATAAAGATATAATAGCTCTTATACTTAGTTATCTATTAGTATTTAAAGAGGCTAAGTACCTAGATATTATCGTATTAGTAAGACGAGAACTCGAGTATAGAGAATATAATTAAATATAGGAAAATTAGGATAACTAGAACTCTAACGATCTATATAATTACTACTATTTTAGCTACTATATATATACTACTATATAAAAAATACTTATATTAATCGGATTAATCCTATTAATCCCTATTAGCCCTAATTAACTCGATTAATTCGATTAACTCGATTAATAAATACTTATATTATCGACTCTATTATAATTCTATTAGATAGAATTAGCTCGATTAATAAATCTAATATTCTAAAATTTTAGAAATTTATCGATTATATAAGTAGAAAATTATAAGATAGTATTATCTTTATATAGTATTATCTAAAAACAATATATTCTAAGTATAATATATTCTTAATATAATATATTCTTAATATAATATATTCTAAAAATATTAAATTCTAAAGATATTAAAATTATAACTATAAAGGTTTTTAAAAGCTAAGAATTCTAAAGTCCGAAATTCTTAGAATCTAAGAACTTTATAACTTAAAAAGCCGAGAATTATAAAGTCTAAAATTCTTAGAGTCTAAGAACTTTAAAATTAGACTTTTCTAAAAAAAATAGAATATAAGATTCTTAAAATTCGAGATCTTTAGATCCTAGAATTTTAAATATATATATATTATATAATACTAAAGTTAAAAGTTAAAATCTTTAGTTTCCTATAGTTTCTAAAATATTTAAAAAATTATATTAAAGTTTTATTAAATATAGCTAAGTTTTAGTTTAGAATTTTTAAAGTTTTAAAGATAAGTTATTAAAGAACTTTAAAATTCTTAAAATCTAGGGAAGCTTAGTACTTAGCTATTAATAGAGTCTAGTAAAGTTAATCGAGTTAATCGAGCTAATCCTATTATAAGTTAGTTATAGTTTAATTAATCTCGATTAATTCTAATTAATTCTAATTAATTCCGATTAATCTAATTAATCCCGATTAATCCGATTAATCTAATTAATCTAATTAGTAAAATATTTTTTTATAATATAGTCGATTCTAGTAGAGATAGTATAGTAGGAGATCTATTAATAGTACTAACTATATATATACTATATTTAAGGCTTTAGATATCTAGAGTATTTTAATAGAGAAGGCTTAGACTACTATTAAAGCTATAGATAAGAAGAAGGATATTAATAATATTAAAAAGATATCTATACTTATTATCTTCTTACTAACTATTTTCTATACTAACTAGATTTTATAGTCTATTTTTATATATACTAAGGCTTATCTAGCTCTTACTTTTAAAAAGCTAGAATAGATATTCTATAATACTAATATAAGTATATATATTATTAGTAGAAATCTATAAAATATTACTAGAGATACTATCGAATAATTTACTTATAGCTTATTCTAAAATAGTAGAATATTAAAAAGTAAGGATAGGAATATTCTAGCGATTATAGTTTCTAGAAATAAGGCTAAAGAAAGTACTTCGGCTTAAGACCGAAATAGATATTCTTAGCCTAAAATAGAGTATATATATCGGCCTCTAATATTATTTAAATATAGCTTACTTTACGATACTATATCTTAATACTTAGTTCTATTCTAGCTTCTATCTACTATAATAAGATCTTAGTATAATTTAATATTTAACTTTAGTACTATATATTCTATTCTATTCTAGCTCTAGTCCTTCCCTTTTATATTAATCTTTAGATCTCTATTCTCTAAACTATATCTTATCCTAATTCTTAGTAGTAGTACTAGTATTATATATAATCTCTTCTATATCTTCTATATTCTATATACTAGTTATAATCCCTTCTACTATCGACTTTCTATATACTATTATTTATTAATAATATTATTAAGTTATTCGTATTATTAAATAGTACTATAGTATATAGATCTAGTATCTATAATAGTCGTTATTATAGGCTCTTTATATTTTATATCTTTATCCTTACTAGATCTATAACTTTATAGTAATTCTAGATAAAACTCGATATCGGGTTAGCTAGTAATAGTAGAAAGCGATAACTACTATATCTATTAGAATAGTAATAGTACTAAGTTTATAAAAGCGAATAATATTCTTCGCTTTCTTCTTAACTAGTATTATCTTAGTAGTAATCGTTACTAGTAGACTCTTAGTAGCTACTTTTTAGTAAGTAGATAATCTAGAGTTCTATTATTCCTAGACTCGAATAGATATAATAAGACGAACTCTAGTAGCTAGACCTTATAATATTCTCTAGTATTAGATAAGATAAGTAGAGAACTAATTATATAGTATATATAACGAATATAGGATATATCTAATACTAAAGATATTTACTACTTTCTTTATTTATATTAAAGAATATATACTACTTATTAGATTATCTTTTATAGTCTCGCTATCTTAATAGTTACTAACTAGCTATAACTAGAATATATTATATTAAAATTAAAGAATCTCTTTACTATACTAGACTAGAAGATTATAGCTTTCCTATTATAGTATTATAGTACTAGAAATCGAACTTCTATAGTATTAAACTTAAGCGAAACGAGAATAAAGATAACTTCTCTATTATCTATAAGATTACTAAAAATAACTTCTATATTATTTATAGTATCGATAATAAGGATAGTTAAGTTATAATCTAGTCTCTTAAGATTTCGATATATTCTATTATAATAGATCTAATCTTAGAGTCCGCGAGAGTATATTTAAAGACTTTATTAAATATATTAATAGTCGAAAATAATATATAGTTAGAAGAAGAATTCTCTTAGATAAGCGAGACTATTTTAGAACTTACTAAGTATATAAGTAAGTAAATATACGAGCTATAGACTATTTATAGATAAGATTAAACTTTATAATATAAGTCTATTATCTAATAAGGACTTACTTACTTCTAGGCTAAAAGTATTAAAAGAATAACGAAACGTAATCTAAGCGCTTATAATCTAAGATTTATAGACTACTTCTATTTCTTATAAAAACTAAGAAATAATATAAGGAAGCCGATACTAAATAACTAGCTTAGATAACGAAGTTATATAGTCCTAAAGCTACCTCTAATTTATTAATAGAAAGCTAAAAGTAATAATAAGATATTAATAGTCGAGATTATATATAGAAGATAAACTTTAAAGGCTAATAGTATATTTTACTTATACTAAAAAGTATAGTAGTAAGCTAGGACTAGTTATCTTAATTAGAAGAAGGAATTCTAGAAGCTAGAAACGTTTCTTATATAAGTTTAAAAGATATAGAACGATATAAAACTATAATATTAGAATATTAAAGAAGATCTTTAAGAGATATATATAAACTATCTTTAGAACTATCTCTATATAGTAGAATAGTAGAAGCTCTCTTAAGAATACTTAGAAACGATAATATATATATTATTATAGTTATATATAATATTAGGAAGATATAAGTTACTATATAATAGCTACTATATAATAGCTACTATATAATAGCTACTATATAATAGTTACTATATAATAGAGCTAATCTAAGGATCTAAATATCTAAAGCTTATATAGAGCTAATCTAATAGAGATAAGTTACTTAATACTTATATAATACCTATAATCTCTACTCGCTTCTTAGAACTCTATAATAACTATTCTTAAAAAGGATATATAGACTAGTTACTATATATATATCTCTACTATTAATATAGATATCTCCTATTCTATTATTCTCTCTTACTTCCTCTTAAAATAGTAGTAATATAAAACGTACTTAGCTATCTTATAGTAATATACTTATAACTAGTATATATCTATATTATCTTACTTTCCTTCTTTTTATATTCTCTTCTATTATCTATTATATAAATATATATAATAATAATATCTCTTCTTAATCTTATCTTACTTTACTAGCTCTTCTATCGATATAATTTATAGATATTAATTCTCTAGAATCTATTATAGTAGTAGAATAATACTATCCTTATTCTCCTCTCTTATTATACTATTAATACTAGTTATCTATACTATACTCGTACTAAGTAAGTCCTTTATAGGACTTATATATAGTACGAGAAATATACTAAGTTATATATATTATATCTAGCTAGTATATAGAGATAGTAAAAGTTAGAAAATAATAATAGATAGTAGATAATAAGTTAGAGATATAGGACTATAGATTCCTTCTTCTTTATAGACTATTACTAATATCTTAGTAGTAGATATAAAAGAGAAACTTTTAAATAGGAAACTATTTTATAGATAGTAAAAGAAAATCGCGATACTTAGTATATTATATATATTCTATATATTAGTAGTACGAAAGCTAATAATATTAGTAGTTAAGTAATATACTAATATAAATAGAGCTATATATATATTCTTTATTTCTATTCTATCTATTAAGTCTATACTAAAGGCTCTTACTTCTAAGATTTAGTATTAAGAGGATATCTATAAAGACCTTAATATACTATAAAAAGTACTTATTAAGTATACTAGATAGATCTCTCTTATTAGAATAGATAGTACCTATATTAATATAGTATTAAAAGATCTTTATATATAGTATCTAAGGCTTCTATATAGTATTATTATCTCTAATATTTAATATATATCTACTTTATACTATATATAGCTAGTATAAAGATAAGAATCTAGATCTAGAATACTAAGAGCGCGTTAAACTTTTAAACTCGATTTAGTCTTAGTATAATATTAAAGTTAGTAGGAAGCTTAAAGTTTATATATATCTATAATATAATTTTATACTAATTATAAATACCTTAGATATTATATATTATATCTTTATCGTCGCTCTTCGATATAACGACTTAATAAACTCGCTTATCTCTTCTACTAGTTATAATAAGTAATCTAATTATAGACTAATAGATAGTAGACTTAAATTAAGCTATAGTAGTATATTCTATAATAACTATATATACTATAACCTAATCCTTATCTAAATATTCTATATATAGGCCTCTCTATTTATATAATAAGTAGTCGTCCTTATAGCTACTATAGTCTACTTATATATTTAGTAACTATTAAGATTACTAAGCCTATATCTAGAGGCGTCGATAAGTCCTAGTCTATTATAGCTATATTATACTATATAGTATCCTTTAAGCTAGATAAGCTAGCTATATAAAAACTATAAGAGATTAGGAACTTAGTAGAAGAATAGAAAATAGTAACTTATAAAACGTATAAATATAAAAAGTCTTTATAAACGCCTTATTACTTAGATATATCTTAATAATATAATATATTTACTCCTTAAAGCTAGTATACTATCTATATATATTACTCTATATCTAATAAGTAAGTATAGATATAATATAATAAGAAAAAGAATAGTATATCTATCCTTACTATAGATCTCTACTAAATATAGCTATTCTAAAAGACTAGTATAATATAGTACTAGATAATAAAGCTATAATAAGATTTAAATATATACTTACTTTCTAGTAATTCTATATTATTATTTCTACTAGTATTAAGTTATTAGAAGATAGTAGACTAATTAAGCTAAGAAAGTATTTAAGCTATAATAGTCTATTAGCTACTTACTATCGCTCTATACTAGCTACTTAGGCGACTTTATTACCCTATCTCGATAAAAGGATTTTATATATCTATACTCTTTATTTAATTCTAATTCGTCTTCTAGATACTCGCTTCTTAACTAAGAATTACGCGATCTATTTCTAAGACTACTATTATCGCCTAGAATTTCGATAATAGTAAAATTATATATATTACTTTTATCGCGAATAATATCTAACGATATTACTAATACTAAATATCCTTATAGATAATAAATAATTTAAGCTCTATCTATATAGTAAATTATACCTTTAAGACGCTAGATAAACTCTTTACTAGCTACTTAATCTTTATAGCTATACTATAGTATCTAGCCTTAATAAGGTCCCTCGCTACTTAAGCCGTAATTAAGCCTTAAGTAATAGTTTTTATTATACTAGTATAGATTATAGATATTAAACGAGAATCTTAATATATCTAAAGATATCTTAAATAAGGAATATAAAGATTTTAAAGAAAAGAACTAAGCGTTATTACTTAAAATAAGAGGTATTAAACGCTTATTCTAGACTAAACCTATACTTAATCGACGTCCTATTTTATAACTAGCCTATACTTCTACTATACTAAAAGTATAACTCTACTACTATAAGAATTATCCTTAATTAGTATCTATAATTCGACTTAAGACTAGATTAATATTTTTACTAGAGGCTATAGGTTAATAGTATACTATTATATTAGGATAGAATAGCCGATATATTAGTAGTAGAATAGCGTAAGGCAATTTAACTTTAAATACGTTTTCTACTTACTTATAAGTATCGATTAATTATAGATAAAGTACTTAATTATCTTATATATTAAAGTCGTATATACTAGGTCTAACCTTTACGAAGTATACTACTATATTATATAAACCGATATAATATAGGATATATTTTCTTAATAATATAAGTAATCTACTACTACTAAGTATACTACTTCTATTAGATTATAGCTATAATAACCTTCTATATACTAGACATAGTTTTATATTAGAAGCTTAAAACTCGTTATATATTTAGACTAACTAGATTATAGTAGTAAAATAGTAATATAAGTAATAATAGTATAAGTCTTCTATTTTTAATTAGATCTATTAGAGCTCTAGAAGATCTATAGACTTTATATCTATCTTCTATAGGAGTAGTAAGCTAACTTCTAAGTATAGTTATATTCTAAGTACTATCTAGATATAAGATCCTATCTTAAGCTATTATACTATATATATATTCTATATACCTCTCTAATTTAATACTCTATAGCCTAAGATAATAATAGTATAATACTAGAGATTAAGTATCTAGTAATAAATTTCTTTTATATATATACTCTAATAGCTCTAGTTCTCGTATATATTAGATTTTCGAACTAGGAATTTTAAAGAGTAGCTAAAACGTCTTTAGAAGTAGTATATAGTAGTAGGAAGACGTAATATCTAAGTAGCGACTATAACTAAGGAAAGTATCTTTATACTAAATATACTATATAGAGAATTTATATTCTAGTTATACTATATAAGTATATAATATTACGTTATAGAATATAGGCGACGTATATTCTAGATAATAAGTATTAAGACTATTCTTAGAAGTCTAAAGAAGTTAATATAGATAGTTATATCTAAAACGATAATTTTATATAGATAGCTTAGTCTATTACTACTTCTCCTTATCTAATACTTAAGTACTAAACGATATCTATCGTATCGCGATTATTATTATAATATTATAGTAGTAGTTCTTAGAAGTATAAGAATTAGAGTATAAGAATTAGTATTATATTTATTAATAGACTATAAATAGAGCTTTCTCCTAGTCGCTATATAACGATAATAAAGCTATAAAATAGTAAGATTATTCTCGAATTTATTAATATAATAAACCTCTATTATAGAGCTCTCCTTTATTTAGTATTAGTTTCTATAGATAGATTATCTCCGTTCTACTTAATACTTAAATAGTAGACTAGCTAAATATTAGTTATAAAGCGAGTCTTACTAGAACCTATAATATATTAATATATTAGAGCTAAAGGCTATACTAGAGGATTCTATTCTAGTAAGAAAGGCCTTTTCTAATACTTTAATCTATCTTAGTAGAAGACTTCTAAAGATCTTAGAGAATATAGTATCGATATTAGAGATTAATCTAAAGGGAAAGGAAGGCAAATCTAAACTAGACTTAGAGGATAGTAATAAATATAGTAATAATAATAGGATAAGTAGTAGTAAAATTTTCTAAAAGCTTTAAAAAAGAATATACTATAGGCTTTATATAGTAGTCTATATCTATCTCTATAATAATATCTAAAACTATAATCTATTCTAGAAATATCGAAGCTAATAGACTATAAATCTCCTTAATACTTATAATATATATACCTTTATCTAGAAGCCTTTATTTATTATATATTATAACTACGATCCTAGAGCTACTATCCTTTACTATATTCTTATAGAAACTTATATAGCGATCGGACGTTATAGTATAGCTTAAGTATTAGTAGCTCGCGATTAGAGCTATAGTAAGAAACTAGCTCTTTAATAGGTATCTATAATTAATTAAGAGTCTAGATTAGTTTATACTTATAAGTCTAGTAATTCTAGAACTACCTAAACTAGACTAATATTTAAAGACTATAAGTAGTCTAAAGTAAAGTAGTATATATTTAATATCTACTACGAGTTTAGAGAATAGAATAGTCGAGTAAATAGTAATTAAATAAGAAATTCTAATATTAGGAACGACTAGTAAACTAAATATAAAATTATATATATCTATAATCTTATATTATAATAGCGCTATCTTTAACTTATAATACTAGAATAATACTATTAGAAAGTAGCTAGAGACTATCCTAAACGTATTTTAATAATAGTAGATAATACTTATACTATAATATCTAGTATTAAGACTTTTACTATCTAAAATCTTAATAAATTTAAGTAAAATATTACTAAATTTTAGTAGTCTATTATTTATAGTATATACCTTAGATTCTAGAATACTCTAGAATTAGGCTATAGAGACTAAATATAATAATATATCTATAAGGATATTAAGTCCTAACTAATTTAATTATATAAAGGCTAATTATAGATATCCTCTATATAATCTCTAGATAGTTATATAAAATACGAGCGAACTAAAAAGCCTTAATCTATTTACTTAAGCTCTAATCTATATACTAATCTCGCTAGTATTATATATAGATACTATTCTACTATATATTATTATTAACCGTATATATCCTATATAATCCTTTTCTATTTAGTTCTAATATTTCCTATTCCGTTTCCTAACTTATAAGTAAGGCCTTAACTAACTTATTAAATACCTTAATCTAGTATAAGGCCTCTTAATAGGAGAGATAGTAAATAATCCTCTCGATCTTAGTAATTATACTATCTATATAGAAAGAAAATTAGCTAATAGATCTAGATAGACTCTTTTATAATAGCTCGTTATATCTTCCTAGATAAGATCCTTTAGTTCTAGAAAAGCCTTAACTATAATATTAGTACTTATAGATACGTATATACTACTATAATATTAAAAATATAATTACTTTTTATATTTAGAATAAGAAGTAAAGTACTAATTATCGAAGCTATTTAGAGCTATATCTTCTTCTTTAAAATAGATTCTATAGACTATAGGATCGATAGTTAGAGTATCCTTATTATTATAGATAAGATTAATAAGTTCTAAGTCCTAGGTCTAGGCCTTATTAGTAACTAGTCGAATAGATCTTAGAGAATTACTTACTAGTAGATAACTACGAGAAACTAAGGACTTTCTAGTCTATACTTTAACTATATATTTATATAGCTCTAGATCTATATAATACTTAGTATAGACTAGAATATTCTAGACTTTTAAGAAGCCTTCTTAAAGCCTATTTCTATAGATCTACTTTATATATATAGTCTTAATTAGGAATACTTAATAAAAGCTATTATCTTTAGTACTAGGATCGATATTACTACTAGAACTATAGCTATAATATATTTTAGGATTAATAGAAAAAGCTTTATTACCGTTATTAATATAGTAGTAGTTAAGATCTAGAGGATATTAAAGAAGAATAGACTTATAGAAATTTAAGAGAAATTATTAAAAAGGACTACTATATTTATATATAGTAACGAAGTTCCTAGTAAGCTTCTATTTCTAAAAGAAGTCGATTTTAAATAGAATAGTTAATACTTTAGAAAGAATATTTATAGATACGAAGTCTATTAGCTCTAATTCTAGAGGAAAGTAAATAAAAGTATCTATAACTTTAGATAAGAATATATAGATATAAATTTTATCTATTATTATAATTCTCTCTAACTAAGTATTATTCTCTATTATACTATTTCTTATATATAGTTTATTCTCGCTTATAACTTTATCTAATATTATCTATTTATAGATCCTTTCCTAATAATATAAGAAAGTATTACTATATCTAATATCGGTTTTATAGAAATATTAGAGATCTAGGATAGATTATAAGATATACTATATAAATAGTTATAGTATTATTTATATAGTAGCTAGTAGTACTAGAATAATAGTAGCTATAGAACTATAGTAAAGGAATAGATTATAGAAATTAAGAAACTATATAATTAAGTAGATAGAGATAAATATCGAGAACTAAAGAATATACTAATCTATCTTATATACTAGAATATAATAAATAATTAAAAGCCTATTAAACTAATATAAATCCTTAGAGATATTAGAAGGACTAGATATTAGTATAGATATAAGAGATCTCTATTATTATAATTCCTATCTTTATTTAATTATTAAAGCGAAGATAGAAGAATATATACGATTTACTATTAAAGAAGAAAATAGATAGGAGATAGAAGATATATAGTATCGCGATTAAAGTATATTTTAGTTATATATAATCTCTATAATAGAAGAAAGAAAGGAAGATATAATTCTTTTTACTAATACTTACTAAATATATAGATTAGGATTAGGATCTTAGTAGTCTACTATACTATACTATATTATACTATATTATCCTTATCTCGCCTCGAGCTTATATAGCGATTTAATCTCTAGTTTAAAATAAATATAAATCTAATAAGTAATAGTAGATATAAGATATAGATACTATATAATATAAGCGATAGTCTAGAATAGTAAGAAGAGAAGTAATAATAGACTTAAAAATAATAATAAGAATACTAAGTAAGAGTATCTCGTATCTTATATACTAGTAGATATAATAGCTATAATCTCTTTATATTATATTAGATATAGGTTCCTCTTTTATACGATAGTCTCGCTATCTAACTTATTTTCTTATTATAATACTAACTATATTAGTATACTAGTCTTTACTTTAGTATCTTTCTAAATACTCTATAGCGCTATCGCGATCGTATCTTATTTATATTCTTAGAAACTCTTATATACGTATAGCTTATATCTCTAAAACTATCTAGTATAGATTATATATATTAGCTTAGATAGTAGAAGGAACTCTTCTTATACTATTATAAATCTATACTACTACTCTAGTCTATACTAGATAAAGAATATATAATATTAAGGACTCTATAAATATAGACTTATATTATAAGCGAGAATAAGTCTAGCTAGTATAAAAATAAAGTACTAGATAATATCCTATAGACTTAAGAATCTTTCTAAAGAAAAAGGCCTATATCTTACTTAGCTTATAAGAGTATACTATATAGCTATAACTCGAACGCTTTAAAAATCCTAATATCTAATAATAATATAATAGATAGCTTAGATTCTAATAAAGAAGTACTATACTTTAACGATATTAAGCTTAGTATTAACTAAAATAATCTATAAATTAGAAAGTATTATCTATTAACTAGATTATAAGTATCGCTTATAATATTTATAAGAGAAGTAGAACTAACTAAGATAAAGATAGCGCTTCTAAGTATTTTTTATAGATCTTACTAAGATCTAATATATATTATAATATATCTTCCTAATAGTAATAATCTTATTTTATTATAGACTTACTTTATAAGAAAACGCGTATAAATAAAGTAATCCTAGTCGTATCTTCTCTTAAGCGAAAGTAATTTAAAGCTATCTATAGATAATCTAGCGAGATTAACTACTAGTAATATTAGCGGATCGCGTATTAATAGTAATTATAATAAAGAAGCTATAGCGAACTTAATATTACTAAACTTAAATATTACTAACTCTATAGAACTATAAATAAACCTTTAAATAAGCTTTTATTAGAAATACTATTAAACTAAACTATAGCTACTAGTTATAGTAAATAAAGAATAAGAAGACTTTAGTTTATTTTATAAGAGATAAAAGCTATAAGGACTTTACTACTATAGAAGAAATCTTTCGAAAATAAGATAATAAGTAAAAATATTTTAAATAATAAAATAAAGAAGATCTAGATTTACTTTATTAAAGAAATTCTAAAACTAATTTTCCTATTATACTAGAATCTATCTTACTTCGATATAATCCTTAATAGTAAGTAATAGAAGAAAGAAGATCTAGATCTATCTTATAGTAGAAATATTAAAAAATAGTTCTATTACTACTCTAAAATCCGCCTTCTTTAAGTATAATAATCTTATAGTAAGTAAAGTAGAATTATATATAGAACCGCCTTATACTCCTATATTATATAAGACTAAATTCGAGAAGTCTTTAGAGAAGTATAGCTCTATAGTAATCCTAATAAGACTAGTAAAAAGCTATAATTATTAGGAAATAATATAGTAGCTATAAGCCTATCTAAAAGCGGTTACTTAAACTTCCTTAGACTACTAATTTCTAGTTAGTAGTATAGTAAACTATACTATAGATAGGTATAGTCTAGTAGATCTAATAATAAGAATTACGAGAATTAGCTTTAAATTACTAAGATATTAAAGATTAGCTATAAAAATAATATATATTATATACTTTTTTACTAAGTAGGATTCTAGATATATTAAGTAAAAGAAGCTTAGAACTAAATATACTAAATTCCCTTAGTTACTTATCTATAACTAGAGAGACTAAGCTATAGAAAATACTAGCGATTTAGTAGACTATAAAAATATATAAGCTTACTAAACCTAGTTTAGTATAGTATAGCTTCGATATTTAATAGTTCTATTTAACTTTTAGAAGTAGTATTAAATTAGTAGAGCTAATTACTATTCTTAGTTATAGTAGTTATTTTTATAAAAAAGAAAAATAGAAGCTATAATATATATAAAGTTCTCTAGAAATTATAATAGAAACTAGTTACTACTAGATAGAGCTATCTTCTAAGATACTAGTAGAGGCGGTAGAGATATCTTACTTTAATTTCTAAGATCGTCTCTTAAAAGGTTCTAATACTAGCTTTAGAATCCTTAATCTTCTTATTTTTATTTTCTATAGCTAGAATATATCTCTTATACTACTAGATAGTATTATCTTATATAGCGGTTTCAATACTACGAGTTATACTTTTCTCTTCGGAGGTATTATTAGAGGCTCTTCAGATACCAACGTGGTGCAGGTAGGTGCCTCCTATCCGCGAGATATGTCCGGTCCAAGCTTTAAAGACACGCGATCATCCCTGCAGACTTGGCAGCTTACAGTTCGCCCATCCGACATCGTTCACTTCTCGACTCCCGACATTTTACTCTATACATCGAAGGCGACGCGATGCAGTGTAGCGAAGAGAACGATTCGTGTCCAGTGAGAAGATGCTTGAGCCTGGCCAACGGAAGCCGGACATTTTCAGACACCAGCAATAGGACGAAGCCTTTCAAGTTGAACAGAACGCACCCAGTCTTCGAACACTGACTCTCGCAACCATGTCAGCTCTCTCAACTAGCAAGCTGTTCGAATTCGTCTCAAAGGAGCAACAAGATGGCGACGAGGACGATCAAGATGCGCTTGACAACCACGGTCATAAAAGCCGCGACCGTGCATGAACAGAACCTGGATTTCTGCAGAGACTGCATTAACGACATTAAGTCATCAGCGGAGACGTATTCTACAGCAATGCTTGTCAGGAAGAGATGTGCAGATGGTAAGATAAGAATGGCCGCCCTCATGGATCGAAGACACTGCTGGGCGGGATCAGATGCCATGACGAAGCGGGACTACAAAAGCCCCATGCTGTCACCTCGAGACAAGCTGTATAACACGCCATGTCGCCGATCTGACATCTCCCTTCCTACAGACGGCGCTCACCAGAAGCATGGCGAGCAAGACTCTCACTGTGGGTGGCAGCATTGAGCAGCACCATCTCCTGGTCGCCCACATGGAGCACCTCAAAATCAGACGAACCAGCTACGCTCGCAGAATCAACAGCGTCTACCATTGGTCCGTACAGCTTGCGATACCAACAGCATTCGCCAATGCGCTACTGGGAACACGAACTCTTTGAGTGTGCCGCCAGCGCAAGCACCAAAGACCAAGAGACATCCGCCTCCAGCGCTCAAGGCTGCCGGAGTCTATGAGGCCTCATGAGAATCAAATCGCAGTCGAGAGAGCCAAGAAGTGCTTTGAGCTGGGTCACCATCCCAACACAGCCGAGTCAGAGAAGTCCGCTGAAGAGCAGCAACAACCCAAAGGCTAGAGCACATTGCGGATCATGTGGAGCAATGCAGGGTCTTCTGGAACGTCCACACATCTGTGTACAATGGAAAGCTGGCCCGAGCGATGTCAAGCTTCTTTGGTTGCAAGCGCCAAACGCTTCCGCCGTCATCATGCATCTGGACAGATGGCGTCGACAGTAACACTGCTGTAGCTGCCTATGCCTTCGAGACAATCGACCACGCGACCACAGCGAGGATCACGACAAATATCTCTTCCTGAGACGACGCCTCCAATGACGATTCCGAGGACTGCTGGAAGACCGACGCCCGCGCTGTCGGCGACAATGGTGGCTAGCAAGCAGAAAGAGATGACGGCCACGACAACGAGGATAGCGTCCTCACCACCGACAACGTGTCCATGCATGCCGACACTCCTCACGATGGTCGCCGCGAAGTTGAAGACAAGGCCGTTCCTTACGTGACTGCCCAGAGCCAAGCAAGGCTGGTGAGGTCAGATTGGCCACAATACTAATTGGCCCAACTCACGCCTCGAGCGCGAACTTTACAGAGCTCACCAACGGTTGTGACGCTATTGGTTACCGCAAGACCAAATTCCTACAGCCCCTCCACGTCCCTGCAAGGCTTGCAATCAAGAGGGTCGCGTCACCAGCGAATGCAGTGCGATTCGGTTGCACAACATGTTCAAGGCTCTGGATATCCCGGCTGCATCTGCAGAAGACAATTGGGCCGCATCTGCCGTGAGCAGGGCCATATTGACAGCGACTCAGCTTCGATCTGATGCTCTCCATGCTCAGGGCTGCCAGCATTGCCAACTCACGTTCGAAAAGTCGCTCGGCGATCCAAATTCGTACACAGACTCGCGAGTATGCAAGAATGATGTGATTGCGTGGCACTGAAGATACCTTGGAGATGAAGCGGTTTGAGAATCATGAAACACCAGGACAGTCTGTGCAAAGATGTTTCGACGACATTTACAACGGTATTGCCGCATACACTAAGGCTTCCCCTGCTGTTACCTTTGAGGAGTTGACGCAGATCTTCCGCGGCGGTGATTTGATCACTGTTGTCGCAAATTCATCAAACCATGACATCACCTTCATTCGCCGATACTTGCACTATCATCAACACTTTAGGGTGATCGGGCATGGAGCACGTCGCCCCCTCGATTCCTCAGACAGCCGATCCAGCTAGCCAACGTCAAAGGAGCACAATCGCGCTCGTCTCGCTGATGCTGGTACTTTCATAGACGCTCACCAACTGCCAAGAGCTCGGTCATCTCTCCAAGATCTCCGAGCAGGACCAACGACAGAGGCGAGAATCTCTCGGCAGAGTTGCTGTCACCTGCGCGAACTGCATCGAGTAGAGTGGCCGGGCTCGCGACTGTGCGCATGAGCATAAGTCGGATCAGCGTGGCTACAAAAGCTACGGCTCGGAGGAGCACAGGGTCAAGAAGTGGCCAGAGCCTCGCATATCCAAGGGTGCAACCAGCTGATGCCAAAAAGTAGTCTATCGCTAATGTGTGGAAAAGTCATCACGCTCTTCTTTGCAGACTAAAGCCCGCACGCTCCTGCTCATGGCTCTCTTCAAGAAACTATCTTTCGCGCGAGTCAAGGATCAATGTCTTTGACAAGCAGAATCACTGTCATGTATACCGAACCTCGGCACCACGTGAGACCTGTGCTCCTGACATCCAGGTCCCGACATCGATGGCGATGAGCGAATGGATGTCGAGACAGCCAACCAAGAGCAAGCGTCTTCAACCACGCTATGCTTCAGGTACCAGTCAACGTTGGTGAGACGGTTCGCTCGCCGCGTAGAAGGACTGGAGGACTCGATGTCTACTCCGACGCCCTGATTCAATTGAGCTACTTTCAGGTCCAGGTTGTCCGGAGACGATATCAATGACAACGTCAATTAGGGCCTTTGAGCCGGCATAGTTCTTCGCACTCGACTTTCGCCAGCCATCGGAGCGAGCACTTCTGCCCATGGATACCTATCTATGCAGCTGACAATTCCCCGGGAATCCTCCACAGCCATGCTCAGAACATCTTCTAGCACCATTCCTGGACGACGAAAAATGGAGTGCTTGACAAGTATACCTCATTCGAGCACAAAAATTACCCAGAAGGTAGGATCCGCTCTCCGAAGTTCTGCGCATGTTGCAGATGTACTTCCGTAACAAACGACCGTAACCCGGTCTGGTATCGGAATTGTCACTTTGTAGCAGCTCTCAGCACCTGGACGTCAACAAGAATTCGTCCGTAACCTCCAAGATGACATCGTCCAAGCACATACCATTAGCGGGATGGTCCAATTACACCAGATCTCTGCAGACCTCAGCTTCCAGGCTTTGCGATGGTCCAGGTCACCAAGCTACCCTTCCAAAATACTACACCTCGAAGCAGACTCGGAGTCACTGGCGTTAGCTTGCCTTTCTCGAATCATTATTTCATGTCAGCGCTCGAGCATGCTTCAAACACTCCATAATCTGGAATCTCTCTCTTCTGGACATTGCATACAGCGACAGAGTATAAATGCGAAGCCAGTCCACAGCTGAGGAGTCGAGCAGCAGCGTTCCCTGTCCCGTCTGCTGCCAGTACTCACTACAGCGGCTTCAATGACTTGAGCTCTCCCTAGCTTTTGTGTTCATGAAAACCTCGTCCATCTCAAGATCAGGAATATTGTCAAAGCAGCTTTAGCGCCAACCCTATACCGACAAGGACCTGCCATTCGGACTGCGCACAGCACTTGCACAATCCAGTCTCTCCTCAGAATCTCTTCACTGGCTCCACGAGCGTGTTGTGCTAGGCTCACTGCTAGACCACTCCCTCCCAAATTACGCTTCAAATGCAACGACAACCCAACAAGTGCATACATAGCAAGAGCGAAGACCGGAACTACAGTGAAACTTGGAGTACCAAGGCACCCAAAGAGAAACCTTGCCAGCCACATAGATGAGATTCATGGGTTACAGTTTCACACGGTGCCGATCCAGTCACGACTGTCAAAGAACAAGGAGAGCCGCTTGCTACAGCAAATTGAACACACACTCGCCTTGAAATGAACGCCAAGCTTCATGCCACTATTGCATTCGAGAAGTAGGCACGCGCATCAAAATGAATGCCACGATCGATGCTGCTATTCCGAAGCTCAATGCCACTATTCTGTTCAGGAAGTAGCCTGTCGCTCGCTGCTTAAACACACACTCTCTCTCTGCTCAAGAAGATGCGCATTGAGATGTGTAATTGGTCGTCGCGACCTGCGCTATGATCAATCCCAAGAAGATGAACGTGAAAGAGTGGGTAAGGATTTCATGCTGCTCAAAGCCAAGAAGAATCACGGCAAAAATGGGAAAGATTGGCGGAACCTTTTGAGCAGAAGGGTATGAGAGGCATCCAAGAAGGTACAGAAGTTGTTTCATGACTGTCGCAACTCGTTTGGAGTTTGAATAGGAAGAGTGATCAGCAGGTTGTCGACTGCCTTTTTGGTATGCGACAGGGTCCTTCAAGAAGACTCCAACATCATCGGGCACAGAGTCCTCGTTGATAGCCCGATGCCACAGCTGCATCCAGGGAGCAGCGTTTTGCTCGCAGCTCAAACCCTCTTTCCGAGCTCTCAAGTGTGGGCATTGATGATGAAAAGGCACGCTCGACGAACGAAAGCATGAGTTCCTCATTGCAGATGCCTTGATCACCACAATGTGACACGCCCAGCGTGCAGCATGGCAACCTCCACGGTCGTGAATGAGCAGCACCCTAACAGCAAGCATTCAACGAGCGTCGAACCCCAGTCAGTCTCACCGTCTGCGACTTCGTTTCACCATCTCGAGCATAAAAAGCCTTGTCACTGTCACGCTGAGCATAACATCGTTGCGATTTCAACCTTCGCGCCTGTCAAATCCGACATCTTCATGAGAGACATACGCTCACCATAAACGCTCGTCGCCCACTCTCAGCTTCAGCACATCGACTCGTAGCCAGCCATACCCAATATGGAGACTGCCCCCTCTTCGTCCTCCAAGCCACAGCTTCCCACCTCTGACAATTCCAGAGGCCACGTGTCGCCGAAATCAACCGATTGGATCTGATCCCGCTTAGGGAAGATCTACGCTCGTTCCTCACAGAGACCGTCGAGAGGCTGTCCAGAATGGAATTAGAACGAGATTGGTATTTCCAGAAATGTTGTGACATCAGAGAAATTTTGGACTAGTTTAAGAAGGCGAGTCATGTTCGAAGGGGTTTCCAAGGGAAGCAGAGACCGGCTAACTTTGCATGAATTGCAAAGCGAGCATGACATATTCGCACAGAATGGGAAGGAAGTCCTACGAGATATTGAAAGAGCTTTGTATAAGGAGGATTGAAGAGCAAAATAGAGAACGATCATCCAGGCACAACATCATCTTCAAACGCAACGCAAGGCGTGAGAAGTGCTGCTGCCGCGCACCAAAAGGGCAACTCTGATAAACGAACTGCTCTACGGCAAGCACACTCTGTCGACTCGAAAAATTTACACAGAAATACTATCCATCGCAAGCATCACAGACGCACCTCATGAGATCGTATCATTACCTGGCAGTGCCATCTCGCGAGTTCTGGACACCGCACACACTAGCCAGCATCGTGCCAGACAGGAACCGCCTTGCTTGCAGTAATGCTGTTTACATATTCATCAACACTGGCGAAGGAAGTATGCGAGACTTAGATGAGCGTCGATCTTGTTCCCTCTCAGCAGTCACAGCTAGGGCACAATTGTGTTTGCGAATCAGCCGATCTCAGATCGCAATTTCATGTACCACTTAGCAGCATGAAAAAGTGCACGACAATCATATCGAGACTCGAGGAGCGGTATTCACTGCACAGCACTTGTGCGGCTTCAATTTATCAAAGTACAAGATCTTCATTGCCTATGTTGCGATGCTTGAGGCTCCATACACGACGCATGTCGCTGACCGGACGTTGTTCTCGGACTTACGCTACTTCGCTGCTGCCGCTCCACCGCTGGCAGGAGATCACCGTCAGCAGATGTCGAGATCGCGCAAGAAGAACAGGTCGAGCAGCCAAAGCGCGATCTTGCCAAGGAGGAGCGGCTAGCGAAGGAGAAGCGAGCGCGTTAAAAAGCCGAAGAAGAACTTGAGGCGGCGCAAGAAAACACACGAGTAGAAGATATGCGGAAAGATCTTCTTAAGAGGAGAAGGCCAAGGCGAAGCTTAAAGAGCGAAGCTTGAGGCACTACAAGAAGAGCTACCGAAGGAGAAGAAGCGTATTGCTAAAGTAGCGAGGCAGACCTCCGCAAATGCCAATGCAGACGAGTAGCTGGACGAGATCCAACGGTTTCGGTGAAAGTCTGCAACCTGAAATTTCCATGAGAAAGACGACGTTTTGCCAAACGATATGAGACTTCGAGTGGACATCCCGACAATAGTCATCGTTGTCGGCAGTGCATATGGAGCCGGCAGGTCACTCAGCTGGAACTCGATACAAGGCCGAAGAGATTTGTCCTCGATGCAGGTGCTAGTCGTTAGCTTTACGCCACTCGCGCATTTCCACATGGATGAAGAGGAGCATCTTGATGGCATCGACAGTTGGCTTGTAGATGATTGGATTCTCGAAGTCACGAGTAGACATACCATGACTTTCACCCCCAGGTCGATCTTTCTCGCTGCCATTACGGAATAGCGGTGAGCTCGATGGCAGGCATGTTTATTGCTGTGGGATACAATAATAATCCAGACTGTGGCCAGAAAACACGAATTGTTGGTGCTGTGCAACCAACCTTCGTAGAACGCTTTTCCGGATTTCGAACGAATCACCGAGTTACAAGATCATGTTGACGTTGGAAATACCAAGAAGATCGACTCCAAATTCGATATTTCCTTCGTTACTGACGATGGCTAAAAGCAGATCTATCAATTCTTGTATATAGGCATCGAAAGCTCCGGCTTCAAAGGTTCCACTATCGCTTGCAATACTGATAAGACCAACCAAAGAATCGTTTAGCGTATACAAGGAGAAGCCTAATTGATTGCGAGGAAATAAGTACATATCATGGCTACAACTATTGTCGTCAAATTGGTTGAGCGGGCTGGCAGGGCTCGCAGTGTTGACAGATGGCATCTCATTGGACTGGTTCGATCAGAGTCGCACACTGGCGCTACGTTACTCGTCAGGCATACTGAGAATGTCGTCTTCGTAAGGCCTCTTGAGCTGTGACGATCGTTGTTAATAAGGCGTGTCCGTTGGCATGGAGGATTGACCAAGATCGGGGCGCAAGGTCGGTGCAGCAGATCTGCGAGCTCTCATTTGGGACGCAGGTGTGTCCAGACAGGGCATGCTCGCGGCTCGCGTGATACACGAAAGTTGGCAGCGCAAGATCTAACAGTAGTGGTATATCGACGGCGACACTTTCCCATGTGCGTTTATCATTCTTCAGCGATGTGCTCAGCTAAAGCATGACATCAGCCACTCGTCTTTAGTACCTTCCTTGACATTCCTGCGGTCGCAAATTGCCATGGTCCCCTTGCCGCACGTATTCGACACCGGACTACTGTAAGTAGTTTTGATTAAAGACAGATCTCCAGGAATTGGCAAGGTAGGAGAGTGTTTGAGTCATCCCGCCGGTAGCCAGTGCTATACGAAGTATATGAAGACGGATGACAAAAGCCTCCTAACGACAGATGTGGAGATTGTCGTATGTACTGTCTCTTTCCATAGCTGATTAGAATGTCGGTGTCACCTACTAACAGGATAACGTCCTCTCTGCTAGAAACATGGATGGAACTCGAAGACGTCTATACAAAGATTATCCGAGTCTAGCTTCTTCTAAGTCGATGCTGTGATCCGCGTGCCCTACGCGTCGGTTACTAATGAAGACCATTCTGCGGGTAACGAGCCTAAAGTCGTAGTCCACGGTGGTAGCAGCAACATGAGTTTTCTAACAAGTCGAGGTCTAGTGGCTAAGATATCTACCAGGACTGTTTTGCCTGGCTTAGTGAGCAAAGCGGAGAAGCAGCGGTTGGTAGCGTAGGGGTTATAAATTCGGTCGAAGACAGAAAGATCTAGGCTAATCTCGAGGCAAGACTTTCATCGTTCGTATACGAGGCGGAGAAGCAAGAGGTCAACATGAGGACCGGAGCTCTCTATGTCCAAAATTTCGGTTGGACGATTATAGAGCTTGAGGCAAATTCAGCTAGACCTCAGAATCCACGAAAGATCAAAAAGCTATCGTAGGCTTAGAAGAGTAAGCGTAATATTCCTTTATTATAGTATGCGAGAAAAGGTAATACTAGATCCATTTCAATTAATTTCAGCCATACTCACAGACTAGTCGGCGACGACAATGGCTAAGGTAAGACTGAAGAATTCGTCTCCTAGTAAGTGTACTAGGTTCAATTAGTGTCAAGTCTGCAACGTTGCCTGCCCTCCGGACTAGGCGGACGTTGAGATGCTCAGTGTCCGCCCAGAAATCGTATGAGCTAGTACGATAGGATGTCGAGATAATGCTGGCGTCCGCATAGGAATTCGCTAGACGAAGAGACTGACTTCAGTGATCTCTAGCAATTTGTACGCAATACAAGGAGTCGCTACTAGTAGAGAGATCTTTAAACTTACCAAACGCCACGTCCGAAATTTACTACATCGGGCAATGAGACTAGCCAATCATGGCAGGATGCGTACGTCGAGACGAGATTCGGAATCGGAATTCCTATCGCGAAAGGTCTGATTTCATCGCTGATCTATTATACGTAGGAGTGAAACATGCGCCCAAAATTTCATGCAGCTGCTCCCAGGGAAACTATAGTGACTCCATACATCCTGTCGTAATACGAGACTTCCCGCGGCGGTGCTTGGAGAGTTTGTCGGATCTGCTACCTCTCTAGTAGCATACAGTTCGTAGAGCATCATCAATCTGTTGTCGTGGAAGGGCGTAGGTAGCTGCCGTGAGCATATTTTTGAAGGTGAGTTCCACGTGTACTGACTGTATTGGAAGTTTCAAGTAACAAGGTTCACCAGACAAAGTCGACTCTTGCCATTGCCATAAGAAAGCAGTCGTAGGCGTACTGTACTTTAGGCACGGTTACGAAGGAAGTGCTACTCTTTAATGCGTGGTTCAGAACTTCGACAAAGAGTAGAACGAGGTTGACAAAGATGCAGGTCTTGTTATCCGTGCTCTTGTCGGCGGCCGTGTCGATAAGATCGAAACTGCCTTTCGATCGATTGACGGCAATTCAGTAGCGTGCAATATGATCGCTACTGAGCTCTCTATCCTCGTCCTTGCCTACTGCTGCGACACATAGATCATGGGTTTTGCTTTGACGCCCTTCCACGGCCTGTTCGCCGACTTGTGGACACAATGAGCTGACAGTTGGTAAAATCTGGAATACCCGATGGGTGCAGCGCCTTAGGAAGCTGAAGTGAAAGCAGATGCCTGCGGTCCGTGGGATTGGGAGATGTGATTCGTTGCAAGCTATGAAATCAAGAATTCGGGAATCAGACGCTCGTGCTCCGATGTGAGAAGGCGCCGCAAGCTTCTGGATCCTGCGTTCTCGATGGACCTGAAGCCATAGCGCATATTTCATGTTGAATGAGATCAAGTCGTTGGATCGTAGAGCGACCAGTCTTGTTGTTGTGGGTGGCATCACCGGCGGGCGAGCTTTGTTGAGTTGTGTTCGACGGCACTTGGCGCCGGGAACGTGGCTGATTCGCTTCAAGTGCTTGCTTTTGGAGAGTCTAGCTACGTGCACGGCTGGCTGGTATGACTGTAAGGAGCATACACAGTCCAGCAAGGCTGTCGAGCTTTGCTGTATGCATCAAGGCTGCACGGCTCACACTGTTGCGTGCAGCAAGTTGGAAACCTCACCAATTCCTTTGCTTTTCTGTTTCTGCCCTCCGCCTTTCTCCAGACACAATCTTGAAAGCACTTTGAGTTCTCGATGATGATGATAATGAAGAGCCACACAAGCTCCGATCTTGGGTACTTTTTTAATCCCGCAAATCCCAGTTCTCGATGATGACGGGCACACATTCGGCTTTGGTGCTGAACAATCACGGGCTCCAGCGCTTTCAAGGACTGCCTCACTGATAGTGGTCCGCGCCCACTCGACTTTGAGGTTGGAGGATCATACACTTCAGAGATGAACACCACATATGCAATCATGAGATGGTGTCGATCTCTATGCATCGGCTTTTGGACAGTAAGCAGCCACGGACCATGACTTCCTCGAATTTAAATTGTGATGAGCAAGTAATATACTCTAGCTTGGAACACGTGTTTCTTGCTGATCGCTGCCTGGGCGTGCTCGCATAATTTCTTGAAGGTCACCACCATGTTGTACGATGGCTGGTTGGCTTCCTAGACCAGACCTGTGGACGATGGCTGATTCGCCGGAGAGTGCTCTCGGTAAAAGGGCAATTCGTTGGACGACGTGCTCTCTTGAGAAGACATCTAATGACTTGCTTTGCGGGAGATGATGTGGTGTTCGCGATGATGGTCAGCGTCGCTAATGTCGAAAGAACGAATTGATTTGTATCGGCAGGTAGGCGGACATGATTCGGGCGTGGCTGTGAGACTGATTTGGATCGTTGGGTTGGTCGCATCAAGATTGAGCATCGAGCAAAGGCTGCATTTGTCTCTCACTTTTACTCTGCATCTTCTGGCTTCTGGGGTTCTGTTGGTGAGCCGTGATCCGCAGATGTTCTGCTGGGAGAACCTGCTGAAATCCTTAGTGCGTCAGCAATTGAAGTCGTGATGTTTAGCTGGTCAGTCGTCTCATCATAGCGGACCTGGAGGCTGAAGAGGTGACTTGGCCACAGTACATGGTGTCGGGCCTGTCTCGCGCTGCTCGCCAGGCATTTGCGGCTAGTCGTCGTAATGCTGAAGAAAAGTAGTGTTCGTGCGCGTCCTCTATAATGGCCAGAAAGAAAACGTGTAGAAGGAACGCGAGAACGAGAAGATGTCGTTTGAGACGAAGCAGCGAGATGGAGAGGTTGTTGACCATACCGTAGACGCAGCGAGATCCAGCGCAGCACGCGAACGATGTCGAGCGATCAATCGAAGTCATCCCGGCGCTGTAGCATTCACGGCGACAAGTAAGAGGATGACCTGGTAGAACTTGCGCTGCTGTGCATGGGGATAGTGACCTGCGAGCATGCAACTGTCCTGGACTCACTGTCGCAATTGTTAGCTGAGTCCTGCAAAACGATCCGAAAAGGCCGTGCTCAAGAAGAAGAAGTGTATGCGTCGACAACGAATGCAGCGCACCGTCGCACACGGATGCGTCTAATGAGAGAGTAGCGTTGACCCAAAGTACAACAGTCCCTGGCTTTTGAGCGAGCATACACTTGCAGTCGAAGGCGCTATCGCGTATTTTGAGGCATTGCGGCGTATCCGCCGTCGTGGGAGGCCTGCTTGGCAGAGGAATGTCAAATGTTGCTCAACTGCTGTGAACTCGACCAGCACGAGCTGACAGGTGCAGTGGATGTCAAGCATAGCTGGCTAGTCGCATTGCTTCTTGATGGCTACTGACAGCCTCTGACAGCGCGTCCATCGAAGAGCTTGCTTCAGGAGGCATTGCTATTTCCCTTTTGGAATGATGAGCTTACTGATTTGCTTGCTTCCGGCAGACGTTGGCCATTGGAGGATGCTTTGACGTTGGTGTGACTGCCAACATATGTGCAGGTGTTGGGCAGAGCGAGGGTTAAGTTGTAGGTGGGCGTAATGAGCGTCGTTGCGATACTGCATTTTGTCTCGCCAACGGCAATGGTTGAAGAGCGGCTCCATGCTTATCTTACCTTCCCTCGAATCTGGGATCAAAAGTACCCAGCCTTCACGCTGCGTGAAATTGTATGCATGACTTTACGAAGGTGAGTTCAATTGGCCAGATCGGTACCCATGGCTGTGGTTGTTGTGGTATACGTTCTCGCGGGCTGCAGGATCGATGCACCGACTGTAGTGTCTTGGCCAGCTTGTGAGATTTGGATCGCGCAGTAGGTTCCATGAGTCGGTCCGCTCTTCTTGGCCCGGCTGCGGGTCAATTTGATGTCGTTGTGACTGGGCACAAACTCCATCATTGCATCCATATCGCCAAGCTTCATGATTTGCAACGGAGATCGACAATTCCGCAGCCGCTCCATCGCCCTGCTCGAGGCATTAGTGGCCCTTTATTAAGCGACAACCTCCCAAGCACAGCAGTATTCATATCGCATCCAAGAGAGACATGCCCAGTGTCGCACTACTGGTGGACCTCCAGTGTTGCAAATTGAGATTTGTGCCCAATCCGGGCTTCCAGGATGGCAGCGGACGCTCGACGATCATGGTGAAATAGCGAAAGTTCCCTTTCTCCCTCGCACTCCAGACTCTTCGTAGGGAGTACAGCGAGGACCGACCATTCCCGTTCGCCAGTTCGCAAGCCCTAGATATCCGATTTGTGTCCAAGCGATAGGTCGAGCCAGAGCGAGAGACGCCTCAACGCTCGCATCGTGGGCGTTGCTAATCAAGGTTGCTCAAGAAGGTCACCTCGGCGCAGAACAGAGTACGGATGGATGCAGTGAGCTCCCTTAGGTCGGGGAAGTGGATTGGTCGTAGTCCAATGCTGTTTCGTTGTCTACGCCTCAACAAGACCACTCCTTCTGCTTGAACAAAGCTCTGTTGCGACTCCATCGGCTAGCTCCTTTTGCGCGATGACCTCGGCGACAATGTTCAGAAATCGCGAAACCTCTTTCCTATTCCAGGCTGTTCGAAGAAGCATGGATGCAGGCTCAGCCCATCCGTCCATCATCCCGACCAAGCGTCAAGTTTATCACGTCTACCTCAGATCCAAGTCAGACGTCTCGAGTAACTTTTTGTGGGACTTGTGCGACTTCATAGCTTGTAAAGAGGACTCGGTTGCGCAAAGTGCGAAGTAGACGAACGCGATTGTGCTCGTTCTGCGCGTTGCTGTAAAGCTGAAGTCCTCCACTCCGTGCTGCATCATGTCCGTGGCCTGACTGCACTCGCCTTGAATTGATTGCGACGAGCGCCGGTGTCGTTCAATTGCTGCAAGAGCGAGAAGATGGGTCACTCGTAAAGGTGTGAGTGGTTCATGTCAAGGAAGCAGTAGTGGAGGAAGAAGCTCCAGGAACAAGACAAGGATCTCGTCGCCAAGGCCAAGCTTGCTACGATCTCTTCCTCGCGTCTACGTAAGAGACTCTCGATCGCAATATAAGGAATAATAATATAAGGCCGTCGTCTCCGGTTAAGACATCTCTATCGACGCTATCCCGAACAGAATCCCTCTCCTACCGCCCTACCGTAGTCGCGCCCAACACGAGCACAGTGTGGGCCTGCGATTGGAGAACGGTCATCTCGCTCACTCCTGAAGGACTGCTTCACAGCTTGGCACTGAAGATGTTGAGTTTGGGGATACATATCTGCTGCTCGCATAGTCGAAGTTTCCTGAGACCCGAGTTTAAATGGCAAGCTGTCGAGGGCACCACAGCGTTCAAAGGCTTGAAGCATAAAGAGATAAAACACCTGCTGTAGGATCTCGGAAAAGAAGCTATCCTGGTGATCAGCCAGAAAGGAGAGAATACGCGCTATACCAAGTTGTTAGTTGCATTGGTATACGCATCGAAAAATGACCAATTCTTGCACTTTTCGATGTAGACTTCCCAAGCGCGGTGTGTCTCACCGTGAGCGATACCAAAGGGACGTTCTACGAGGAGAAGGTATATCGCACGAACGATCGAAAGAGCAGAGTTCTGGCGAAGAGTAAGAGAAGACAACTTGTCGAAGCAAGTGCTGCATGGCATGGCTCAAGACGACATTTCTTCTCTCATTGCCTGCTCAACAACCTTCGATAGTTCATTATGCCTGAAAGGTAATCACTGACAGTGGCCTCGCCAGAATTCCAGGCTCAAGTAACTCGAGACACGCCTTCAAAGGTCAAGGCGGTCTTGAGCCGATTCTTAGCTTGAGTTGGCAGTGTTTTCGAGAAAAGGCAATCTCCTCACGTTTTTCAAGTACCCTTCATCGCACCGGGACCATTGAGTTCAGCTGCGTGTCGCTCACTCCTCCAGCCACTCCTCTGATTGCGGCTCATTCATCTGAGGCTTCGAAGTGCCCGCCTTTGCACCCCACAAGCATCTCAAACGCATGCCTCAATCCACATGTCTGTGAAGCGGGAAGCGGGAAGCTGAATCAAAGACCTGAAAGCTAGATGGCAGTGGACTCGGCCAACAGGTCAACAAGCAAGTCTTCGATCATCTACTGGATTCTAGGCAGACAGGGAGCAAGACGGAGCAAGAATTCGAACAACTATCGGTAACGGAATGCGCCCATAACCAAAACATAATTCAGATGATTCAGACCCAGAAGTGATGTGCCAAAGACAACGTCTCCCTAGGCTTCTCAACGAACGGTCCGACAGTCACACTGCTCTTTTAAAGCCCAGGTTGCCTACCAACTCCATCATTCCTAAGCAGCCATATACCTTGTCTTGGGCCTGTGGCATTGTGCTTGTCGAAGACGTTCCAGAATATTCAAGACAGACATCTTACCCTCGTCAAAGATGGAGACGGCTAGAGTCATACATGCAATGTTGTGCTCATTATTAGGACTTCCATTACCGAGACCTTTCATGGTGATGGCCTGTAGCGCATTCCTGAAGCATTGAGGCTGATAGCCGCAGGCCCACACATCACAATGCTATCATCCGAGGCTGCGGCAGCCTCTTGCCGAATCCAGACTCGAGTGAACCAAGGCCTGCTCAAAAGTGCTGTGACGGCTTGATAGAACTCACTTTCATACGAGAGAATTATGGCCCAGTTGTTGCATGACGCATCAGCTTGAGTCTGGACTGAGTCGTTCCATAGTACCACAGATTTGTTGCCACTAGGCTGAGTCTCCATCTCATAAGAGCTCCACGACAACGCCGCATCGGTTCCGCCGCGAGAGCCGGAAGAGCTGAAAGCGCTCGATACTGACCGCACCTTGTCTGCCGGTGATCGCGAGGCCGGTGAAGAAGATGACGTTGGTAGGCCATGGCATAGGCGAAGATTGTCTAAAAGACGTAGTGAGTATTGGAAAAGAGTTGGTAAGAATACGACAAGTGCACGTACCTTCTTGGTGTTATCGACATCCTTCTCCTTGTCTGCGGCTTCGACAGCGGCCCAAGCCTCCTCTGCTAGAGCGTCTTCAATGCCCAAAACCTCGAAGATCGCATGTATCCGGTTCGCACTGCACTCAGCGCGACGGTAGCCGCGACAGTGCGACAACAACAAATCTGGGTACCTTCTTGATGGCATCGATAAGCTTCTCCTCGTCAACGGCTTTGAGCGCAACCCAAGCATCATCGGCTGGGATGTCCTGGATGCCAACGCCTTGAGCATCGCATGCACGGGATTAGCACTGCACTCGCTGGCAATGTGGCCCTCTTCGTGGCAGGCCTTGATTCGCGCTCGACGCATATATGAGGGCAATGACCTTGTTGCGGTCAACTTCCCTACAGCTGAAAATATCTGTCAGCAATACGGCTTTGACTTCAGTGCCTTCGTAGCAGGTGACTTACTTGAAGCACTGGCCGGTCATGGACCTTGTCGTGATCTTGAGTGGCTCAGGGCAGTGACGCGCGAAATGACCCTCGTCACCACAGTTGCGACTGAGGCCCATCTGCTTGGATGGAGCGAGAAGCCACCATTCATGTTGTCGCCGCCGGTATCGCCATCGGCCTGCCAGCCGCTAGCATCGCCGCCGGCACCGATGTCAGTCTTCCACGAGTTGTCGACAGCCCTAGCTGGAGCATTGTCCCGGGTTGAGGTGCCCATGATTGCTGTCGTAGGTCTTGATTGGTTCACCTTGGCGGGGTGTACTTGTGAATGCGCCTCATGGAGGTCAATTGAAGAATCTCTCGTTCGGTCGTGGGATGCTTACTGTGGACAACGAGTGTGACTGAGTGCAGGCATCGTTGAGTGTTCGGAAATGTCGGCTGCAGCTGTCATGCAAAGTCGAGGCGGCATGAAGAGTGGCTTCCCATAGTAAGCGCGCGCAGAGATATTGCTGGGAGGAGAGAGGCGCTTTAGAATGCCCTGCGTGCCGGTGACCACATGACGCATCAAATCCCGGACTCGCTGGTCTTGATCAGCGCAACCGCAATGATGGGCCACGTTATGATATCTCCGGCAGAGCTGCATCGAGAATGTGCCAGCTTGACGTCAGCTCCGAGTTCGCTCGACATCAACCCCGGAAGGAAACATTGTGTTGGTGCTGCCTATTCTACGGTCCCAGCCTTCCATGCTCCAGCGCCGCCTTCCACTACGACGGACTTCAGCCCAGTCTGACCACGCAGTCAATGCCATCCCATCAGTATCATACAGGTACGCACCCACGCACAGGCCGAGAAAGCGTTTTGCGTCGCTTGCAAAAGCCAGTCCACAGTAGTAGTTCATTGCAAGCCAGACCGACGACAGACGTGCTTCTTACTGTTTGCTCCATTTCTTCCCAACACCTGCCCCACCTAAAAATGTGACCCAAAATCTGTGCGAGAGCATCATGGAAGATGAGCTCGGAAGCAGCATGCATGAGCCAGATCAGCGCAGCAGGAAGTGTACGTAATTGATCAGGTTAGAGTGTAATAAAGACCGTTACATTCATGACGTGTGTGCGTGTGTGTGTGTGTGTTCCAAAGACATCTCAGCTCTGCTTCGTAAGCCCAGGCACATTCCAAAGACAAAAAGGCAATGACTTGCCGTTTTCTCTCTCCAAGTGGGCGGTAATAGGAGCGCTTCCTAGAAATATTCGGCCGCGGCGAATCCGTCCGAAGGCTTCACCTCAACCAGAACCTCGTTGACCATTTCAACAACATCCCTCAACTCTCTCGCCGACGGTATGACCAGGCCCTCTCTCAGTTTCGCCTTGATGCTGTCAAGCTTGACTCCAACCCCTGCGGCTCCAATATCACGGTCTCCATGCTTTGAAGCCCACAGACCTGCCATCTCCGCCTTGAACTGCTGCCGATCCGCTCTGGTCGCATCACTACTATGTAGGAATTGAACTCGGGCAGCGACATGATCTGGGATGAAGGAATCCGGCAGGGAGGGCATGCGTCCAGCTTCTTGAGACTTGCGCAGTATGTCCTCCTTTAGCTCGGCAATCTCGCCTCGAAGCTTGGGGATCAGGGTGAGAGTCTGATGGTTGTTGATACTCTTCTCCATCCCGAGCTGGCACTGTAGTTGGCTTACTTCCTTCTCGAGAGCGGATACTTGTGCTTCTGTGCCCTCCAGGGAGCTAATTTGCATCTTTAGTTCAGCGATTTCTTCATCCTTAAGCTTGCCAACCTCCCATAGATCCAGATTGTTCTTATTGGAAGTGTTCTTCTCATCGTCGAGCTCGTGCTGCAGATGAGCGATGTGCGCCTCTTTCGCAGCGATAGCTCCCTCCAAACTGACTTTCTCTTGGTGAAGAACGGCAACATGTCGCTTCTGATCGCCAATGGCAGTCTTCAGCTTTGTGATTTCGTGCTGGTGCAGGCGTTTAGTGTTGGACTTTTCTTCCTCCAGCTCACGGATCTTCGTCTTCAGTTTGGCAATGCCGGTGTCTCGCAGCTCGTTGCCCGCATCAGCGATACCAATATCGCTGGTTAGCTTGGCCAGTTCGTCGTTGTTGAAATTGTGGTTCTTCTGCTTCTCTCGCTCCAGCCGCTCGTTGATGCTAACAATCTGGTCCTGTAAGTCTTTCTTCTCTTTCTCGGCTTGTTTCAAAGCTCGGTCAGTAGAGAGAGAGCTTCCACGAGCAGCCAGCTCTTTCTTCTGAACATCCATCTCTCTGATTACCATATCCTTCGCCCTCCTCTCAAGATCCTTCTCTTTCCTAGCTACATCCTCCTCCCTCCTCGCAACCTCTTTTTCCTCCTTGCAGATGTTTCTCTCTCTCTCCATAACATCCGTCTTCGTCTTTTCAGCCTCTTGCCACTTCGCCTGCATCGTCTGGTCTTTCTCTCTCAACTCAGCTTCAGTCCGGTGCAACCAGTCCGCGTGCGCCTGGAGGTTGTCGCGCCACGTGACGAGAGATTTGTAGTCGCTGTTTAAATTGCTGGCGGCCGCCTCTAGGCTGCCAACACTAGCGGCCTTGCCCCACTCCTGAGCACTCTCTCCAGCCTCGCCGCCTGTCCCAGCATCGTCAGCTCCAATACCTTCGACAGATCCAGCACTGGCTTGGGATTGAGCCTCTACGTTGAGCATAGTGGTATCATTGTCACTGCCACTCTCGCTACCGCTTTCCAGAAATGCAGCAACTGCCAGATTCAAGAACTCCGACCTAGACGGTACCTCGTCCTCATCATCATCAAGTGCGAGCTTCAGCTTCAGCTTCTCATCTTTTCTTCTCTCCAAAAGCCCATATAGCAGGTTGTGTCGGCGGTATTGCTCTTTACTATCTTCTGTAGCCTCTTGAGTAGCAAGTGCGGCCGTATAGAGTTCGTTAAAAGACTCTGGTGTAAAGATGAGATTCTCATTTGCGGCCAGAGATCTGTCGATAGCTTTGTAGTCGTATGGGAGTCTCTTGTTAGGTGCCATGGTAAGCTTGTTAAGCAGCCACATACATTGAACTGTTGCGATATTGAATGCTATGATCTTATAGTGTCTTTCTTTTGGATAGTATTGCTGGACAAGATGTCGCCTGATGAGATGTCGTTGGACAATATGATCCCGATGAAGTGTCGTCGGTGGTGTTGTCCCCTGGTGTAGGGCGTCTGATGGTATGTCTTGCGTGATATGGTGTGGACGGACAGGCAAGAATAATGCGAGAGCCCAGGGTAAGATATACCCGAAGGCGAACACTTACTGCTGTCCTGCTTTGCATACTTCCAGCTTGCTCGATTTGTATTGAGCTTGCTTTCTTACTTGATAGCATGCTTCGACTTCTTCCGATAGGCATGCTTCCAGCTTTCCGTGTTCTGCGGCAGACGTAGTTTGGCTTTCAAAGCATACTTCGTGTACCAAACATGGAGGTTGAAAAGGCGGGCTGCAGCCCTCCTCCCAGAGAGTTCGTGGAATGTCTGTCGCACCGAGGACTCTCAGAGCTGCAGCACCAGCTCTTCAGTCGGAGAGCTGATAGTTTGCTCTCTATTCGGCGCGCTTGTTTCCCCGCATCACGTGGCCTCACATGCCTTAGGCAAACCGGATCGGGGGCACCCACTTCCGGCACCCAGCACCTAGCCGGTACCGGACTTTTACATACAGCTACATATTAGGCATACCTTTATATAATAATATCTTTATATATAATAGTTAGAAATAGATATTTAATAGTATAAACGACTCTATTTAATATACTCTATAATATATTTTAATATAAATATTATATCTAGTAGTAGTTAAATAGTACCTTACTAGCGCTAAGCTTAGTATATAGCTTTATAGCTTTATAACTAATATCTAGCTTTTATAGTAGTAATACTAAATATAGTACTATAACTATATCTATATACTTTTTTATATTCTTTTTAGAGTCTATATATATTAGACTCTTCGCTTTATATATATAAAGGTTATAGTAGCTCTATAGATATATAAATAGTTATAGAAATATCGCTTATCTTAATCTCTACTATCTTAATTAATATCTTATAGTTAGATATACTAGTATTACTCTTAGTTATTTCTATTAGAGGGGATAAGTTATTAATATCCTTATTTAAAGTACTATTAATTAGCTTAAATAGCGAGGATCTAGTCTAGATAGTAGAGAAGCTAGAGAATATACTTAGTAGTAGAATCTATAGAGATATATTTAAAGACGATTTAGAGTATAAATTTAAGTATCCTATAGTTACTATAACGTTATCTACTAGAGCCTAATTAATATTATTAAAAGTACCGTAATTACTAGTATTATCGGCTATCTCTATAACCTCCGCTAGATATACTATAACCTTATTATCGTTACTACTAGATATAAGGGTTCTAGTCGCCTTATACTTCTAAATATACGTTTCTAGATTAGCTCGAATAGTATTAATTCTTACTTCTAAGTACTTAGTTATCTCTTCTTAATTACTCTCTAGTACTATAGGCTCTTTATAAGTACTAGTAAGCTCTATAATAGTAGTATTAATATCTTCTATAGTAGCGAGGTTACGTTCTTTTAAACGCTTAGTAGCGGCTCTTTACGTACGAGTCTATTCTTATACTATCGCTTCTATTTATTAGTAAGGCCTTATAGATTAGTATATAGCTTCTTAGTAATACTAATTACTACTAGAGCTATAGATAGTAGATCTAATATCTTCTAAGCTACCTTCTTAAGAGTCTATCGCTTCCGCTACTTATTAGCTATCTCTATAGCTTTAGCTCGCTATATAGTAGCCTTACTACGTTTAGCTTATTTAAGTAAAGTATTATTACTTAGCTTACTACTAGGCTTCTTAAACTTTAGTTAGTCTTATTACTTAGACAATAGATAGGTTATTATAAGCCGCTTAGTATACTTCTTATTAAATTAAGCTATTAGTATCTTATTGTTATAGTATATAAGCTTAGCGAACAACGTTACGTCCTTGCCCTTTAATTTCTACTAGTATTCGAGTACCTTATAAGTAGTCGCTTATATTAGATTCTAGCTATAGTTACGATAAAGATATATAGCCTAGACTCTAGATCTATAGGTTATTACTATAGCTAAGTAACCTATAGTAAACTTATAATAATTAGTAATAAGATCTATATCGTCTTAATAGTTAAGAAAGCGTAGATTAATAAGAGATAGTAGTAATAGCTTACTATAGATAAAGGCTCTATATAGGAAGTAGATATAGGATAGTCTAAAGCGCTTAGAAAGCTAATAGCTAAGATCTAGGTAGGTCGTTATATTATAGCTATCTTCTTAACTAAGTATAGTTATTATAACTATATCTAGTTAAGCTATCTTATTACTATCGATAGTATAAGTTACTATTTTAGTTATTATTAACTATTTAGCTTAGATCTTATCGATAGTATATTAAGTAACGTTACCTCTATAGAATATAAAGGCAACGATATCTAAGCTAACTTTAACCTTTAAGTAGTCCTTATCTTCCTTATATTCTAGGTTATAGTATAACTTATCGTACTACTTAGTAATATAATATAGTACTTTATTAATAGATAGGTAAATAGATAGGCCGTCCTTTATAAGGAAATAGAATATCTCGTCTTATTATATAGCTATAGAGCTATTATTTATATACTTATTAATATAATATTCTATAAAGAATAGCTCTTCTAAGATCTAGGTTTATATATAAGAATACTTAGTAGACTATAGCTTAGATATTAATATATAGCGATTATACTATAAATCGTCTTATATAGTACTTATTACCTATTACTAGATAAGATCGTAGAACTTGCCCTCTCTCTTAGGCTTTAAGTAGCTATTATCGTATAGTTTCTTCTTTACTATAGCTACTATATACTACTAGTAGTTTTATATCTAAATGCTAAGCTTCTAAGTACGCTCTCTTATAGAAGATAGAAACCCTACTATATAGTCTCTAAGATAGACTACTAGTAGTAATAAGTTATAGAATACTCGCTTATCTAAGAAGTACTATATAAACTCGAAGTCTAGATAACTCTCGACCTCTTAGAAGACTATTACTACTAGAAAGTTACGGCTAGTATTAGTAACTCTAGAGATAACTAATAGTAGAAGATACTTATCGTTTATATTAAACGTTACGTCTATAATAACTATATATCTACTAGTAAAGTAGCGAGCTAGTTTAATCTATTAAAGTATTAAAAAGATAAGTTACTAGAGCTATTTACTAAGGGGTTTATAAGTCTATAGATTAAGCTATATATAATAAGAGTCGTCTATAGTATAGTCGAGGTTATAGATAGTAGTATAGATCTTCTTAAAGCGTTACGTAGAAGTAAGTTATATCTTATTAAATTACTATAGTATATTCTAATACTATCTCTTATTAATCTCTAGTAGTTCTTTAGTAACTACGAGCCGATTAATATCTCTACCTTTAATACTAGCTTACTTAGTAATAACTACTTCTATAATAGTATCTTTATAGCTAGATTTATAGTTATTATACTTATAGAAGATCTAGAGATTATATTATTTATATTCCTCCTTATTACTATATAGAATAACCTACTTCTTAAGATTATTCTAGCTTAGATATACTTTATATATAATATTAACTTAATACTAATAGCCCTAATAATTATAATATATATTAGATTAAGATAGATACCTTCTATTATTATCTATATAGTATCGTTATTTAGTTATAAGGCTATAGTTATTACGAGTATCTAGAGAGTAGTATTTATAGTAGAGATATAATTTAGTAGAAGTACTTATCTTATAAATAAGATACTACCTATTAGTAAAATACTAGTTATAGATATATATCTTATTTTCTTCTATACTATAAAATATTTTACTATTATATATATCTACTAGATATATATAAGAGAAGGTATAGATAGTAATTTATAGATTATATTATATATTCTCTAGGAGGTTAGGGTTAGGCTACTATCTATACTATACTAAACGATCGATCTAGTCGTAGTTTAAAAATATATTAAATATCTTAAAAAATACTTTAATACTATATAAATATAATAGGAAATAGTCTAAGTCGATATAGTACCTAGTTAGTAATATTCGTAGTAATATTAGTAGATTAGAGATATATTTAGTAATATAAGTAGAGCTTTATTAAAGATACTAGAGTTCTATAGTAATAAAAGTTTATAGATTTATTAGAGTTTTGCTATAAATTAAACCATATAATTAATAGAGGCTATATTATAGCAGAATCCGGCTTCTCCGAGATCGCTATTCTGAGTAGGTACTAGGTGCTGCAGGTAGGTGCCCCCGATCCGGTTTGTGCCTTAGGGGTCATCGCCGAAGGATCGTGGACTGCGAAACCGAGAAACCGATACCGAAATCTTGAAAACTTTCGTGCCTTCTCCGACGACGAACTGAGTTGTCAGAGTACAGCAGCAACATATGGCAGTACAGCTTGCATATTCCTGCCTGGAGCTGACTTTCTATTCTGGCACAGGCCGCCAGGATCATAATCATCACGTACAAAAATCAGCTGCGTATACAGTACATTGACTACCTGTTTGCAAGCTGCGAACCACTGCAGGTACAAACTGCGAACCACTGCAGGTACAGGTATGCATGCGCCACAACTTCCCGAAGTCCAACTCGTGCATTTCTGATCAAGGTCACCAATCATGACTGCCACCGTCATGTCTCCGAGCCGTACTTTCGGCACAATTTCATCACGACTTCATCTGGATCCACGCATGCGAGTATCCGTCCAAGGCCATCGAATGTTGAGCTCCATCCGCCTCTAATAGCATGCTTGGACCGCATTTCGACTTCCCTGGGCTTTCCTTTCTCCACCTTCACGCATTCGATCATGCAAGCAAAGCTGGATGAATCTCATCTGGCTATTTGGAGAAGCACGACTTCGTTGCCAATTTCGACTTCTATCGACTTTCCTTCCTGCAGCTTCGCACACCCAGTCATGCAACTCTCTAGCTATTTGGAGAAGCACGACTTCGTTGCCAATTTCGACTTCTATGGACTTTCTCCAATCTCGTCTCTAGCATGAGTCGGCCTTGAGAAGCATGCTGTCATCCTGCTTTCAAAATATACTTCTACCTGGTCGTGGAGCAAGTTTCCCACACAAGAAGCGCATCGTGAACGCGCTTCAGCAACTTCCATTCACTACCGACTCTCAACATGACTATCAACTTCTTACCAATCTTTGACTCTTGGTGCGGCGAAGGTGGTAATCAGTGGCACCCATGCTTCATGACTATCAAGAGGAGAGGTAACCCAGAAACAATCAATGGCCATGTCGAAACCGGAAAGACATGCAAGCACGATGATCGCAAGAATCCCCATTCCAAGGCAGCGCGGGAGGAGCTCAACGCCGCGGTGTGGGATGCCTATAAGGCGCGCGATCCTGGAAGGCTACGCTATACAATCGAACGACTTCTGAGACTCGTCATGTGTGCACCGCACGCAAGGGAGTTTGACGCCGGTAACATCACGAGAGATGTGCGAGAGTGGGTCAATACATTGGCGGAGATGGTCTCGAGGAGGAAGCCAGACGACGTAGTGCCGAAGTTTGACGAATCCAAGTTTGGGTCTCGGAGAACGAAGAAGAGAAAGCTGTCTGCAGAGGATCCAGAAGATCCCTTGGGCTCCCAAGATGTACCACAGCGGAAGTTTATGCGCTATAACGCAGGCCTCGTCAGTGCTGAAGCATCACCTTATGCGGCCACTGGCCTCGCATCGAACTCGGGCGCTCTGGACCCAGATTTATTCGACAGCCCCAACTCGCCTTTCAGATCGGACTCAATCGACCCGGCTTTGCGCGGCCCCGTCAACTCGGAGGGTCAGTCTTCCTTACACTCTGCATCAGCCGAAATAGCTGTGCACGACCACGCTGGACATACGGATCAGTCCTCATGCGGTTCGAGATCCTTATCATCATCATCATCCTCCACAGCCGTCTCAACGGAGTCCAGCTCTACTAGTCAGGCCTCCTTTGGCTCGGACAGCTTTGATCTGCAACCCGACGCAGATGTCAACTTCGATCTTCTTACGCAGTCCCACATTCAGGACCTTATACCTGTCTGCTCATTCTGCGGTCGGGACGCTGGGCAGAACCATAAGCCACTATGCCAAGTATTCCAGTCAAACAAGGCCTACGTTAGCCTGGGGGACTATTGCCTGTCCGGCAGGTGTATTGGAGGAACACGATCCTTCTGCGACGAAGATGCCTGTTGGAACTTATGGTGTGAGGACGAGACGCATCGTCGCTGGAGTGATAAGATGCATGCTTCCACATGTTTCTGGAACCTCAACATGACTCCAGCAGAAGCTGATAGCCCTAATAGTAGCGCTGACGCCCGGATCAAGAGTCTAATCAAGAGTCCGGCACAGCGAGATGAAAGGGATAGCGAAGTGGCAGAGGCTGCCGGGGATAGATGGAACGAGTGGGAGCAGATTGAAGGACCTCAAATCATGGAGCAAGTCACCAATGGCTCTCACGAAGACAGACATGTGTGAAGCGTCTTAGGGAGAAGCGAAAACTGCCATCGGAGCCCGCGAGTCTCTGCGGTAGATGTCATAGCATCACCATACACCTTTTTCTTTTCCTTCCATGAATCTCAGTCCCATCGTGTTACCTGCAGCAATGTCTCAGCTCTGCCTAGTCTCTGATATATATCGTAGCAAGACACACGTCTTGCTTACATGATCCCGCTATGAGGTGTTTGGGATCGTATACGCTATTTCATGCGTACAGTCATTGCCCAGAAATCTCATCAAGCACGTAGAATTACTGGATGACTACGCTCATAGCTCTCACTCCAAACTCCCTCCCTCCAATCTCCCTCCCAATCTCTCTCCCATTCTCTCTCCCAATTTCCCTCCCAATCTCCCTCCCAAGCTCCCTTCCAATCTTCCTCCCAAGATCCCTCCTAATCTCCCTCTCCCCTTCAAGCTCACTACTTCCCACGATCAGTATCACTTCCAATTCATCGCGGATAAGATAAACTTAAGACCCTTTTCCAAAAAAAGGTAGTAGATAAGATACTCTCGTTCTTTTCTTTCGCCTATTACCATGCGACGGGGTCTCGCTACATTCGGTAAGTCGTGGGAGCTAGGCAAGGAATTATGAAATGTTGGGGAGCACCGGAAGAAGCTCATGCAGTGCGGCTCTGGTAGTCCAGTTCAACTTCATACGGAATCGCATCATGTACGCGGAGTGTATTATACATTCATTCAATTCCTTTCCGAGGCACATGAGGCTAAGCATCGAGATGGAGGCTACAAGTTCTTCGTGTCGTGGCGTTGATTGTTCTGCTCCCACTACTTCATGGCCCTCCTCGTCTGATTCTGCCTGCCTGCCAATCGTGACATGTTGGCCTAATATAATACTTTTGAAGCGTTCAAGGCAGAACCATGGCAAGATTGACGATGCATATATGCATGATAGACTCCAAAGATAGCGAGCTTTGAAAGTGAGAGAAAAATATCACGACCCGTCCCCCTCCCTCCTTTTTTTCTTCATTCTCCCCGGCCCACCATCGATCGATGCTTTCTTGTTGTCGCCCAAGGCAGATTTCGATGTCAGCGCCTCTGCTCGTTCTCGTGTAGAGCTCGTTGCGCCGCAGCTCCTTGGCTTGTGCGTGAAGAAGTGGTCGCTGGGCGCAAGGTGAATGTCTCGAAAGCTTCCCAGAGCAACGCGCTAATGTTCTGTGCTGGCGGATCACGAGTATCTAGACGGAGATTTGTTGCGGTCGCCGTAGGTATTGCATGATGGGCGTCGACCGGCTCGGCCGAAGACGGATTGGCGATCGATGTCTCGCGATGGTCCACGGGCTTTGCCGGAGTCTGATGCGCGGCAGATGTCCTGAATTCGTGTATCGGATTGTTCGCGGTCGACTCAGGGATCGGATTGGAGCCCCGGACAGATTCTTCCCACTTAGCTACTGCGCTTTCGATCTTGTCTCGAAGCAGCGCGGGCCTCTGCTCCAACCTGTGTGTATATTGGGCCTCCATCTCGAGCGCATCTCGTTCGACACTCGATGGGTCTTTGAGGGCACGGAGGTACCAGCTGTCGAAGGCCTTTTGGAGGAGTTCTGATGAGTCGTAGACATTTATAAGAAATTGCCAGGCATGCTGGCCATGGGACCAGCGAAGGCGCCAATTCTCGATATTGTTGTGCAGAATGGCCGCGATTGCTGCGCGGGCGGCGAGATAGACGGTAGAGCGTTCAGGAATGTCAATGTGAGGCACACGGCGGGCGAGAAAGAGTTCGCTGGCGGTCTCGGCGAGCGGAGGCTCGTGTTCGCGATGCCAGGAGTGCACCTGCGTCACGGCATCATCATGAGTGGTGGTGGTGGTGATGGCGAACTGATCGGCATCGGCATCGCAGGCAAGAAGCAGGCCGTAGCATTCGATCCACCAGGTGCTGAAGGCGTTGAAGATGGCCTGGTCGACGGCAGAGATGTTGATGGGAGACGGAGCCTCGGAAGATGCCATGAGCGCGGCGGAGGGGAAGACGATCGGGATGTCGTCATGCATCCGATCTGACATGCACGTGGGCACTCCGTTCACGTTGCAAGCACGTGGAATTTGAAAGTCTATTTTGAAAACATATCAGGAAAGGGAAACCTCCAGCGAAGTTGATATTGATGGGCGTGACGGAAAGGTTCGCATTCTGTCACAGACAAATCAGAGAACAGTCGCGCCATGACTGAGACGTCTCTATGAACACTGTCTCTGCCTCTGTGCCCGGGCAAGCAAGCAAGCAAGCAAGAGTCTTTGGGAGACACTTCATCTGCTTCATGCTTCATCTGCGCCAGCGAAGCACACAGTCCTCTTCAGCAAAGCATGCTTCATTCATCTCTTCAGTAAAGTATGCTTCGCCCATCTATATAGACCCTTTCCACCTGACTTGCTCCTACCCTTTCGTACTTTCTTATCTGGTCCAACAATTTCCTAGCCGCTCCGCCTGTCCAGCTAGACATCTCGCCATGAATCCTCCCGGAAATCATGACACAGATTTGGGGAGAAGTGAGAGCGCACCGCCAGGAGAGAACCGACGATGTAGTAGTGATGCCACAGATAGTAGCCCGCCACTTTCACCCAAGACAATTGCCACTGCATACCAGTCTGGCTTACCGCAAGCCGGCCCATCTTCTTCAGAAGAAACAGCTCCGTTTAGCAAGCATGTAGGCAAGCAGGAAGACTCAGGAAAAGATGAGCGCCGAACCAGCGTCGAGGAAGATTTGGCCAATTATGTTCCCAACCTGAAGAAGAGCAGTGCCTCCTCCGCAGAAAGTGATGAGATTATATGGAAGAAGAATGACCAAGGTGTGACGCTTGACCAAGAGCTTGAGTCGGCCCGGAGACGAGACAACAACGAGGATAGGAGCAGCGACGGTGTCGAGAGCCAATCTCGAAACGGTGAAGCCAGGAGCAACGATGATTCCAAATGTACCGAGGACCAGGACGAACACGGCGAAACCAGCTCCTTCGCTACTGCCTTCATGGAACATATCGCACTGTACCACATGGAGTCTACAACAATATGGCTCGTCATCCCCTACGTACTCCCGTTCATCATCTTCGTCATCCTGCCAATCATCAAAATCCTCCTACAAGCACATTCTGGAGCGGATGAGATTCATGTTCAACCTCACCGCTCTCCGCCGCCACAACCACAGCGACTCCATCCATCCTCAGGAATAACCATCTTGATGCCTCTGGACCAGACCTGGTCTCCAAACTTCCAGTGGCTTGGAGCCGAACATTTGCATGATGCTCCTCATCGTTACCCTCTTAGCAGCGGCAGCCCCGAAGAAGACTTTTTGAATCTTTCAATCATCTGTCCACTTCCTACAACATCATATACAGACATCAATCATGTCAGGCCAAAAACACCCGAGAATACGTGGATGATGAGCTCCGAGTCTCGCTCTGCCCGACGATCTCGTCGAGAGGAAAGGTCTAGACTCGTCGTCGTGATGCCCATTATGGCAAACCACGGAGGTGGTAGGACGATGAGGAGTACCAAGTTTAGGGAGGAAAGTGTGAAGCTTCTAATCGAGATTTACAAGCATCGCCAGGCGAGCTCAGAGTGCCGCAGGGAAGTAGTAAGGTTGCTGGAGTGGATTGAAGAATTGGAATTGGGCTGGGGTGTGTAGCCGCACGGAAGCACCAAAGCGAGGAAAAGATCCGATTTGGCAGACCAGAGAAGTTTCTGATCCGAAGCTGAATTCTGATTGAGTCAAGACATGCGAGGCCAAGAGTCCGAATTTCCTTGGAGACCATAAGGCAACGGAGTTTGAAGGAGTCTCGGAGCTCATATTGATTGATCTGCTCGGCGTCTTCAGATTTGGAAGATTTGAGTGATGCGCCGCGAAAATCTCTGTCCACGTGCAAGGGAAGCGGAGGGTACGCAAGGGAGTGGTGCTCGTAGCTGAGCGAAACATATCGAAGGCATGTACGGAGTCTCGAAATCCAAACTCTTTAAACAGCCTTATATACTCGTCATCTCATCCTGGCCAATGGACTTTGCACCTGCATTTCCGCTGGACAATCTCAAATTCCAAGACGTTTCGCTCGCCTTCAGTTCTAGTTCGATTCAGTATACGTTAATGCAGGTGTACTTCCGTTCCATCCTCGCGACGAAGAAAAGCTCACGGCGAGACATCGAACGACTCGTGTGTTCCGGCAAGGTGAATCATAAAGCTGAACTTCCTGCCAAAGAGGCCAGTGTTAAGTTTAGCGGAGGAAACCCCGTGGCATAGGAAAGAGTCTTCGTTGGTGTCACGAGCATCGTTCATCTTTGCAGCGACCCAAGTAGAAGTTGATCATAACCTTAACACCGCCATCCGTCCAACAGGTCGAAATACGTTGACTCGTCAGACCACTTGTTGTGGTCCGGTGGAACAAGATCGCTGGAACCCCGAGATTTGAGTCGGCTTCATCGACAACCTCGATCAAGTGACTTGACTTGTCTTGCCTCGCTGTCGAAGGTTCGCTCGTTCAACGAGAAGAAGGCTTCTCAAAGCTCTGTGTCTTGCTTCGCCTGGATATCTTGATTCTTGATAACTCGTGCTTCCGGAGCGGAATGGCAAAGTGGTTCCGAGCTTTCTAAGAATGGTCACAGGAGCTGATTTCGAAGATTGCACTGCGCGCTGTGAAGCTGGCCAGGTCGTTCTGGATAGCCTTAGCCTTCTGCCTGTCGTCTGCTATTGACTGACTCCTCTCTCGATAGGGTGTCAGGGCAAGCGCCTTCCTCGTGGGGCTACGCGGAGACAAGCGACGGCGGAAACGTTGACGAAAGAGGCCTCCAAAGCCGAGATGCGGACAAATGTTGGTTGGTGGACTCCACTTCGCACGAAGTAGCGGTCGTCAAACGTTCTCGATCTTTTCCCGGGCATCCTGAAGACGAGACCGGAATATTTAATGCTGGTGTCATCGCCATCTCGAACAGAGCATTTCCACTCACCAGTTGCCAGGTCTTTGCGATTGTGCTTCCACTGTCCTCACCGTCCTCACCCTGCAGCCGTGGTCGCAACCCCAAGCCATCGCTCCAGCCACGGCTTCCAAGAGTCCTCCACCCATCCTATGAGCACCCTTAGCGCTTCCAACACTGCGAAGATACCATCCAAGCTCTTGACATCGCCAATTGGCTGCCTCTCCAAAACTAACGTGCGCCTGAGGTTTCCAGTACTTGCATCAAGCTCACCGATGGCGAGGAACCAGGACCACTGACTTCCCTCGGCGACTAGCAGCGGGACATGAATCCTGATGATAGATGCAGAAAGCGGTAGGCGACGGACCTCTGCCAGCCACGCCATTTGCGCGGCAGCCCAGATACGTAGTTGCAGTTTCGCGCTTGTCCCGCCCGTTCCCGCCTGTTTTGTTTCTATGCTGATGGCCACTGGGTTGCGCGCGATTTGTTGCGAAGAGGAATGATTGAAGTAATGAGTGCCATCCTCTGCGGGTTGTAAGGACTGGTAGGCCGAAGAGAGTGCATCTCCGTCTTGGCATTGAAGGAGAATCGCAAAGTCGACCATTTTCGAGCTGGATGCCCCTTGAGGAATGAGACGGCGTTGGAGGCGAGCGCTAGTGACATTGGCTACGCGTATGCGGTGGCGGTAGGGTGACAGGCGACGGGCCAAGATCAAGAGTGGGCCATGACACTGCGAGTTCCAGCTCGCTTCCAATTCATTGTACAGCTCCAGTTCGCTTGCCTCTTTCGCAAGACCCTTCAGCTCATCCAGTGTGAGACGTGCTGTTGGGTCGGCGTCATCATGTGCATTCACTTTGAAGATGGTATCTTCCTGCCAGACACCGCGAAGCGGATCCTCCCTTCGAAGGATGTCCTTGAAGTGCAGAGGGACGCTGTGGCGCAGCCGATGACATCTTTCGAGGTCCTGAAACAGCGCGCGCGTATCTTGGGGCATTTCGGCGATGTCGATATCGGACAGCAAAGCGTCAACAATTGGGATCGGGATGGTGTGTAGCTGGTTGATCTGTTTTGCCGGACTGGAGCTCCTCCGTGATATGTCCGACTGTGTTCCCGTCGTGGTGGTTCCACTCTCAGACGCACCGTCCCCTGCCCCATCTCCATCTGCACCGCGTCCGGCTTTGCGCTTTTTCGGTCTTCTCGTCGGTGTCGCATCATCTTCGTGGGATAGATCGGGCACGTTGGCAAGCTGCTCCGCCATTGAACGCCGATCTGGGCTCTGAGGCAGCCGTGGTCGCTCAGGGACTGGTAGAGGAACGTTCAAGGTGCAGTTGCAATTGCCATCGCTGTCACTGTCGCCTCTCTTGCTCTTGCGCAGGCGATGGTGTCGTGAAGTGCTGGACCCGGACCAGAAACTATCCTGCGGCGAGTGATCACACTCACGTTCGACTTGGGTTTCGACTTCGGTCAGCCAGGCAAGGCAGCGCTGTTGCGCACCCATAATCATGACATTTTTCACTGCATCGGAGTGTCGACGAATTTTGATCCATCTTCTTTGTTTACGAGGAGCTTTGGACGTCGCTCCCTCTCGCGCTACGTACCCCAGTATGCATGCGGGGAAGGTGAGCCGCCCGGCTTTCCAGCCAAGCTCATGCCCGTCACAGTGCCCTGCTGGAGCTGGAGCCAGTGCAGCTTCGCGGAACGACCCGTGCCTGCATCCAAGGGCAACGCGGCAATCTGGAGAAGCTCCTTGCTGTTCTTACCTTCTTGCCACACAACTTCTAACGCTGGCAAGTTCTTGCTATCTTTCATTGCATGCTTTGGCCTGCATGCTCGCTACCATCAACAACGAAGCCGAAGGCTCACGTTCTTGTCACTCTCTCAGCATGAACTACTTTTCTCTCACCGCTTTCGTCTGAACCGCAGGACGTGGTCGAGGCAACAGAGGCTGAATGGGCACAGATGGGGCTCGGTGCTCATACATGGACACCTGCTTCGGTGTCGATTTCTTCTCAATGCCCATACTGCCTGGATCCAGCTCGGTGAACAGCTCTACGCTTTCTATATCCTCGGCGGACCGGGCTGAGTCTCCAGCTTGGTCAACAGTGCCTCTGGCTCTGGTGAACAAGCGCAGTTAGGCTTCCTGCCTGGCTTTGTCGGCGCCTGTGTCCCTGTTCTACTTGACCTTGTGCCTCTGAAGGTCTTTGCTGCAGCTGTTTTGCGCGTAATCGTCCTCTCGGCCAACGGATCCGGCTTAGGGACCGGCAGGAGGAATGAACACAAATCGCCAACGTGGAGAAGGGCAGCGCGTGACCAGATGAGAGTAGCGACGGTGACGAAGACAAGGACGGAAACACTGTGCCGAGCTAGCTCTCAGGGCCAGCTACAGTCCATCAAGTGCAAGCGCGACCTCAGTAAGGTATACGGCGAAGGAAGGGGAGAACGCCAATCGCTTCATTGTCATGCGGTGAGTGCCTAATACATGATCTCGCCCTGCTGGCTCAAAGGGTCCGCCAGCACCACGCAGCGCTCATCAAGCTCTACGAACTCTGCCGGACCATCAAGAAGAGTGACCAGTACTGCAGTAGATTCCATATTGGTTCACAGATGACGAGCCAGACGTGACAGCAATGCTCCAGGAGCGGCTTGCCGGCTCTATTCTCATACTGCCCATGGAAGGGTATCTACGATAACGGTTTCTAGGATAATTTTCTCCCTTTACCTTCTATCGGCATCCACCTCTGGCAAGGCAGACATTGTACTAATCTCGATTGCTGGCCACTTTCGATATTCATCTGGAGGACGACACTCTGCCTCAGACTTCCATCGATGCCTGCCGAAAGTAAAGCAAATCTGGAGCTCTCTTTTCAAGTTCTCCTACGAAGACGGTAGTGTCTGCTCGCGAGTACATTGGGAGTCGTCTTGGGGACTAAGTCTTCAGCAAAAGCTTTTCAGGATCACCTCGACTGGCTTTGGTTCGGGAAGACGAATCAGATTACGCAACGATTGATGAAGACTGATCCATGTCCTGCTATGACCAAGGTTGGCAATCTCTCCAGATGATTCGCTTTTTGTTGGAGGAATCCTCTGAGACTCCGTCCACCGACAGCATTTCGAGGAATCAAAAGCCCAGCTTGTGATTGTTCGCATACCTCGCGGCAGGCAGTGACCACTTTCCCAAGTAACTCCCCAGCTCGCATGGGTCTACCGACGTTTCCGGAGATTGACACTTCGTCAAATATTCACTAAGAAGACCTCAAATATTGATTCGATATGGGATCCTGGGACTAGGCATCAAAATCTGAAGCCATGAGAATCTGAAGCCATGAGAAGCTGAGAACCGATGAGAATCTGAAGCGGTGAGAATCTGAAGCGATGAGGATCTAACCTGATCTAATCTGAAGCAACGAGAAAGTCAAGGCATGAGAAAGTCAGGGGATGACTCTTTGTCTCGAAATTGCGAGCAGATCTCAACACGTCTACCTCGGCTCGGCGTCTCGAGTCCGACTTCGCGAACTGTAGGCAACCACATCAACAGAAGAAACAATAACGACTTTGCGACTTTGCGACTTTCGCAGCGCTTTCATGGCGTGTCACGGCAGCAGCACGAAACTGGCGCTGGAGCTGGAACTGGGACTGGAGTTGGAATAGGGCAACACTGGGATGACAACGACCTTGATTTCCATTTTGACGACAGATAGTCGCTGGCATCGACCTCCAAAGTGGACAATTTGATCTCTGCTCTCTATACACTTGAGCCAGATGCACCAGTATTCTCGAACAAGAACGAAGTCGTCAAATTCCGAGAGAAGACGAATCGCAACAGCAGCCTCAGGGATCAAAGCCACCGTAGCAAGAATATCAGCCAAAGCATAAGTTGTGAAGAGTAGTGGAGATGGCCACTCGTAGGCGCATAGCACTGCATCTCCATTCTGGCGAACTAGCTCGGTTACAAGTGAACGAAGCAAATAATCGTCGAGGATGGTTTATGGTTGATACTTGCCGCTTCTACCACCCCATACGGGTGACCTGTGCCTAGCACCAAATACTTCAATCCGGATCAATCAAGCACAGCTTCGCGGAAGTCCGTGAGCAGAAGCGGTCACGAGATCGACGTCAATCACATCAATGGGATTCGTGAAGCCACCACCGTTTGCTCATTAATGCTACACCACATCAGCATCCGCGATGTTAGACACTCGCGCTTTACCACTACTGCAACCCACTTCGGTACCATCACGGGCATGAACGCCATGGATTGCGTTCGTCTCATTGACAACTGTCTCAACTCGACGACAAGCGATACCCCGATGGAGTAATCTGGAGGTGATGTTGCTGCTTTCGACATGGGCGACAAGCACGTCGCTACTGTTCTACCATTATATCTCCGCACCTCAGGTCCTAGATCAGCTTCCCTCTTGTTGCTGTCAGGAATACTCTTCCTAGCAGAACTCGATGTCAAACAGACTATTGAGCGAACTTGCGACGAGGATCTCGCTGCTGGATCACATTGGGAATGGCCATGACGACTTTCCCACCTATCGTTAGCTGGAACATCGACCATCCAACATCAAGGACGAGGATGGTGCTACCATGTCAAAGCTGGTCGAGGCTGCATCATGTCAGACGCTAGATCACATGTGCAGCTCGACGAGGGCTAGCAATAACACAGAAACACGTCGAATTTTTGGAATCATCCTCTTGTTCCCGATTCCTTCTGTCCAGCTTGGAGATCAGAAGAAGAGCGAGCGAGCCAGCTGCTGAGATGCGCACGCAAATAAAGGTGTTGGTCATGAGTCGCACGCTGTGTGGATCCTTTAAATCTTCCTCTCGAAGTTATCCGGCGTCGGCCTTGCTTCGAACCACTTCCCACCTGTTGTTCTTAGGATCCCAAAGTAAAACGCCTTGATCAAAGCACATGTGGTGTTGCGAAGACGATGTTGTACATGCTGTACTTGCGGAACAGTTCAGCTAGCTCGCATGATTCCATGATTCCTGGACAGCTCGCGTCGACGTTTGCCGCCGAGCCATTGTATCATCAACCCACAACCCGGCATTTCCACATCCTCACCTTCACTTCCGTCCTCCACCGAGCTGAGCATCCAGATAAGCCCACGACGTAGCCAAGCCAAAATTCAACATCACGGTCAGTCGCGTGTCGAACGTGAGCCGCAACTCTCAACGCTGACTATCATACAGGACGCCGATGGAGCTATCAACACGACCTACCACCTCAACGAGAGTGGTCGCGTTCCAGGCACGTAAAGCAGCTTTCCTGACCATCTCCGCGGTCCCAAACAGCGGCCTTGCTTCTAAGCTGGATACCGAAACGGACGAACCGATCTTGCACATGATGCCGATCCCCAAACTCCTCATCAGCACTCTGTGCTGGTCTCCTTTGCCGCTGTCCGGCCAGCTTGGCAAACTAGCCCACCCTACCGCCACCAGTGTTGTAAGTACAACGTTATGCTCCTACAAGTGCTACACAAACCCTGCGCTACTCCTGGCAGTCATTCGTCACTGAAGTGGACGACCTGTCACCTCATCAAGCGCCTTCATGAGCTTACCTTCCTTGCCAGCTCCCATCTTTTTTGCTTTTCTGTACACCCGATGGTCCATTCAGCAGTTGATCAGCCATGTTCCCGGCATTATAGTCTTTCGGGAAGGGGAAGCGCAGAGAAGACATTGACCGGTTTCAAGGGAAGACAGAATGAGTATGAGACTAAAGATTGTAGTTGGTGGGATGAATATGGCTGGGGTGAAGGACTACTCACAGCGCCGCAGCTTTGGAATGGGAGAAGTATCTTGACGGACAGGCTGTACGGGCTGCCTTGCTTGCAGACGCAATCTACCTGATCACTGGTGACGGACAAACCATTATTCAACTTCTGGCCCATTCAACTTCTGGCCCATTCAACTTCTAGACTTTTCAACTATAGGACCTTACCCGACTTCTGAACCTTTCAACTTTTGGACCGTAAGCAATGGCTTGGCGTGTGGTCGGTATGGTCGCAACGTGTCGAAGATTCTGATAAGCTCAGACATGCGAGTCGATAGCTATAGAGATTTCTTCCTTCGCCAACTCAAAACGCTAACAGAGACTACGATGCTTTGGATCTTAGCTCCTCGTTGGGCCTACTTCATGCATTGAGTGACTTCCGATATGAATGGCGGACTCGGCCATGGTGCTTGTGACGACGTCGTGATCGCTATTTGTTCCATGGCGGGTGCGTAGAGTTGGTGATCTAATTTACCTTTGGACCGGATCGAGGCAGCTGGCTCGTCGGTGGCAGAGGCGGCTGCAGATTCCTTCTCTCCACATAATAGTAGACGCGCAGTAAGAGATCTGTAACATATTTTGCTAGTCTTCCGTGAATTGGCCTGCAAATTCGCGGCACCTCATCAAATCATTTGGTGTTAGTAGCTGCAAAGCCGTCGTCGGATGAAACAGGACGGGAGAAGAAGAGGTGAGTTGGCAAAGGTCGGCTCCAGTAGCATTTTCTCTGCCCTCTGGAGAACCAACAACCGCTGTAGATAAGTACCAAAATCCATCAACCATGAACTTGCTTGCAGGTTTGACTCTAACGCGAACAATCACGCGTGCGCTCTTCGGCAGATTCGGACCCGATGTGTAGGCTGACTCTCGGCGTAATCAATTCCAAACAACGTATCTTATGTCAAGAGTTCATGATCCTACCTCCTAATCGGCGTTTTCAATCTCGAGACATGAGCAGAGCCGCTACTCCCTGCTGCAGCCCGTTCTCCCAAGCCTGCCCTCGACTTCTACCACTCCATCAGCCGATCTTCTCACTAACTAATCAAGTATTAGCACCAATCTTGACCGAACTTGAGAGCGCTCCTACGCCGCTTCATCTGATGGCCATGCTCGAACCCCATGCCGGTCTCTTCACTCTCCAACCCAACCGTGATTGAAAAGGCACTGTCATCACCCGCTGAGAATTATACCTCCGCTGCACAGGTGATGGCACAGACGAAGTCGTACAATTCCAGAACATGTCAGACTCCGTTCAAGACTTCCAGAACCTTTGCTTTTTGGGTTTTGATCGTAACACCGTTCGAGGAACCGCTTTGACTTGGTGTCACAATAACCGCCTGAGAAAGAGGCAGCGCAGAGCGATGGTAGTGATACGAAAGCATACACCGCTTGTGCCACAGAGTGAGCATAGATAGCTTCACGTAGTACCTAGCTATCACGGCAGGCGTCGCAAGCGATCGTTGTGAAGATATTCAAGGAGCCTTGTCTCAGTTGCTAGACCAAGAGTTTCGGGTCGTATATCGTCTGAGAGAGGAAGACCTCGCAGATGAGGTTTTTCACGATGCCTATATCGTAGATGTGATCGATGAGACAGCGAAGCATTGGTTGAGTAAAGTTGAGAGAAGGAAAGCATCTGCGTGAGGTCTCATAACGGTGTGTGCCGCTATGATAGTTATGATAATGATGATGATGGCGTCGAAGACAGATGGGCAAAACTGGGATGGCTGTCTGTATGAGTGCTTGATTCGCAGAATAGATAAAACTCTCTTCGGTCTCAAGTCTGAGGGGGTTGAAGGAGGAGCGTGGATGTGTATCACTTCTGTCCTGCATTCAAGACTCAGGTCCTCCTACATGAGCCATTGAAGTTTGGAGGGTGACACGAGACAGACCTGTAGCATGCTTCAAGTTGCGCGATAGCAATTTTTGCTGGTAAGAGTCGTAGGCAATTGCCATGCCCTCCCGAGATCCTCATCCAGTTGCGGACGTACCTGGTGCTCCCCTGCTAAGTCCTCGCTGTGTTCGTTTGGCGGATTGAGGAAACAAGAGCAAACAGCTAACGTAGGCACGAGCCAGCTCGAAGGAAAAATAACGAAAAAGCATGATGGGATTGGACGTATTGATTGATAATCGGTAAAGATACCAAAAAGAAAACGAATGTGCGCGAAAGGCGAGACGGGCTTGATGCTTTGCTTGAACACGGAAGAGACGAGTGGGCGGGGTAGTCCTGCTGTAGTATTAATACGCGCAATACCGAAGCTTGCTGGAGCGAGAGATCTACTGTGTACTCAACTGATAGCCAAGGAGCTGTGTGGTTAAGGCGTCCTCGTTAGCGTTGTCGTGTGGTCCACAGGTATAATGCGGCCATCGGTCTCGTTCAACGAAACCGTTGTGAACTTTTTCGTAATCACCTGCGTCCGCTTTTTGAAGAGGCTGGGGTATAGGATGTAAGCTGTGGCGAGGTAGACGCAGAGTAACGCGAGGAGAATGATAAAGAATTGATGGCGGCGAAGTTCTTTTTTGTGTTGCTTTCGAAGCTGCTCTAGCTGCTTGTGTCCTGCCGCTCGCGCGCCAGCGGCAATGGCGTTGGCAGCGGGCTCAGTCGTTGCTGTCTTAGCGGCCTCAGTCGCAGGCTCGTCGTCCCAGTCAATCTGATCTTCGTTTGCAGCGGGCTTAGCGGTAGCAGCTGGCGCAGTCGTAGTCGCAGTCTGTTTCGTATCGTAGTCTTCCAGGCGCTTAACTAAGTCGGCCTTCTTGCCCGTGTGCGTAAGGCCGCGCTCTTTGCAAAGCGCTGCTAGCTTGTCGTTCTTCTTCTTGGCGTAGTCGGCCATCGTGGACAATCGCTGTGAGGTCGCTGGATATGCAGGTAAATGTCGATCATGCCATTGAGAGCCGATGATTTCGCAGCAAATGTGGTAGTAGTGGCGGATTGGTAATAAGCACTGAGTGTGTTGGTTAATAGAAGAAAAGTTTTGGGGAAGATGGGAGCCACAATCGGAGGAAGGGCGAGGAACTTCATAGTAATATAGAAGCAACGAGCACACTGTAAGACCTTCTGCGAGACCTTCTGCAAAACAACCCAATGTGCGACAAGACCAGGCTGATGATGAGACTGAGAGCCCGCGATGTTTCTTGAAAGTTAAACACTTGTCTTACGTCTCGGATCACGGACCAGGAGCTGGCATTGAGGTCGTCTCACGGCATCAAAGTATGAGATTGGCACACGCCATCTACCTCACACAGTTCCATAAGGCGCACACTAGTCACGGTGCGTTTTCAGGAGTGACAACAAAGTCCGGAAGCTGTGCCCCGAACTTGGGATGTTCAGACTCTCAAAGCCCAGCAAATGATACCTCGGACGAACTATGGTGTCCATTCTCGGCTCGCTCTCGGGAGGAAATTTTGGTGTTTTCGAGGTGGTGAGTCTTGAAATTGTGAAAACCGACAGGTTATAGGGCAGGTCGGCTTGGAGCGAGTGTCATCATCGTAGCTCGCAGGCACCAAGATGGGCGGCACAAGACGCTGGACAGAAGGGACTCGGCAGCGATGTCTCGATAGATGGTCATGATGCGTTGTATATGCGACGATGGAAGATCCTGGAACTGGTGGTGAGCGGTGGTGGGAGTGTATCGAAAGGAAGGCTGTAAGGGATGAAGTGGGAACTGTCGGCAGCACATCGTGCCCTGAACTGGTCAGTGCCGATGTCAAAAGTGCTCATAGCAGCGAGGGGCTCCTATTTGAGCGGGAAAAGCCAGACAAGAAGATGTAGGACCTTGGAGCTTGGAGCCGACCTGTGTACAAGAGGATACGATTGTCGATTAGGCTCGAGGAATCTCAAACTTTGGGGGAGAATTGGACCGCTGTCCTGCGAGAACCTGAGTCCGCAAATCCTGAAATACAGTCTGAAGTCGATGGTAAGGACAGTATCAACCAGAATCAAAGTATTGCCGAGTCCCGTCCAAAGCAGGCCGCCACGAGTGGAAGCCAAAATCGACCTTATCAGGGCTGACTTGGCCATGGCTGCAGAGAGGCTCGATGACAATGCGACAAAGTTGAAGCTGCAATATTCGTCCATTCCAGATCAGCTTGCCGCTCGAGTTCAAGGCTTGTAAAGTGCCTCCGCCAAGTTTACTCAAGGTGTGCGAGCCTGCGATCAAGTGACTGTCGGTAAAGTCAAGGAAATCGCTGAGAATGTCAATGGCAGATGCGCTCTGGCAACTCCATGTTGGCAGCATGATTGTCGCCAGAGAAATGCCTGCAAGCAGGACGCCGCGAACATCTCGAAGTGTAGGGCAAGCAATTCGATCACTCCACTAAGGGCCGTTAGTGAATCGCTCGAGAGCAAAGTTGACTTGACCGTGAATTACGTACGCAATCGATACTGGCACTCCGGCAGGAGTGATCGATTGTAGAGGATGTGCACGCACGGGAGCGGTGTCTGCGAAGTGCGACTGCAGTTCCTGACCGATTCCATTCGCTGCACCCATGCATCTCCCACGCACTGTGGAGCAAGACCATGGACGATGGACGATACCACCGGTAAGCATTGAAGAGAGGAATTGCACTCGAGGCAGCAAATGATTTGCGCCAGAGGCGTCGTCTTGGTTGTCCGTGGAGTGACATCACCTGAGATTGGCACCTGTACCTGTACCTGCCGACGGCTTGCTCGTGCTAGTGAATGCACTCGCCAGTTGTCATGCTGTACGGCACGCTGAGAAGTCAGGTGGGATTTGTGAGCACTCTTATATGCGCTCCTTCCATGACGACCTTGTGCTGCGCTTGCTTCTGTATCGAAGACGCGATGCACCTATGAGAGGCATCAGATGTGCAGCTCCTTATCCGACATCCTCTCGTGTCTCAGCTTGATTGCTTGTCTTCGAAACTCTTGCCGCGATCCACTCGTGCCATCGCCACCACTACCGCGGTTCATCACCAGACGCACGTCACAATGGCGAAGCCAAGCTCAACAACGACGCCGTCGGGCGAGCCCGTTGAAGACGAAAGCAAGCTGGCATTAGTATACTGGAATCTGACGAAAGACGCGGCCTGGTTGGAGAGGGCGATTGCCGACAACAAGTCGCACCTCTCCAAATGCGAACAGGAAATTGAGCAGCTGAAGCACAAACTTGCCTCTGCTACTGAGAAGTGTCAGGCTTCTGCCTCCCAACTCGAGAAGACAGAGCAGGCGCTCGATCGAAATCTGGCCGAACAGGAAGTCATCCAAAAGAAATGTGGGCAAGTGAGTGTCGGATCGTGCATGCCCGGAGGCACAAGCCTATGCTGACGCGATGCCAAGTACCCCAGCCGATGCGAACACTCGCTGTCGGGGGCGCATACTGCTACGAAACCACAGCAAACATCGACCAAGCGGCGTATGATACTGCAAGACCCTGAACTGTCCACCGAGCGCGGTGGGTCCAGAGATGAAACGAGCGGCGAGAACGTATAGGGTTACGAGGGATGGAGAGCGGATAGGCGAGAAGCTGGCAGGTATGCATGGCTGAAGTCACAAAGCAAGAGCCATGCAAAGATCGACAACATCTTCTCGTGAATTCTACTGGCGAGGCTCGGGAGATGGTGGTCTGCTCAAGGTCTCATCCAGTTATAGAAGCTCCAGCGGGTCGTGAATTAGGCGAGGCGGCGCCGGGATGATTCTCTCACTCAGTTGGCGAGTCGTGGTGGCCTCCTTTTCGAGCGCAAGAGCGCAACTTTGATGGAGCTGAAAGCACACTTTGTTTTTTTTTTGTATGTTCTGGGTCTGGCTTCCGTATAGCGATGCGAATCATGACTTCATACCCAAAGATACCTTACGTTGCGCCCAAGGCCATCCCATCCATCAATCACGGCTGACCTCGGTACCAACCCATAATCAACAATGTCCCTTCCCACCCCACCTTGAACACAACGCCTCTTCAACGCACCCGTCCAAGCCTTGTCTGCGATCTATCCTCATACTTCGGTAGCTTTCTTTTGCCCATTTCCCGGCCCATCGAGGTTGCAGCCCAACATCTGTACTGCGAATGGTTCTCGTCCGCTCCAGGCGGTGAGCTACAGCACATCACGCTGAGATCCGGATCTTTCTTGATCTAGGCATTCGCTCGCGTGCTCGGGTAATGGGCGTTCATTCGACAACGCTGCTCCAGTGGAGGGGACTGGAACGAGGACCTGGTGAAATGGTCTTTGTTCGAAAGATGTGGGGAGAAAAGGGTTGTGATCAGAATTTGGAGTGATGACGGACCAAGGACAGGCCTGGCGGTACGGGATTGGGATTCGATCACAGATGTAGATGCGAGATTGGCGCCGCTAAGACCGTCAACCGACACAGGAGATAGCGATGAACCACGTCCATTGCTTACAATCATTGTTCGTGGTATCTGTGGTAGTCTTCGATCGCGTCTCTCAATTGGCGCAGAAATTCCTTGCAGAGTTTATGGAAGAGGGTGTAGTGATTGTTGATCCCATGATCCTGATTTCAACGGCATTGAGAGCAATGGAGAGACGAGTATGGCCTGTACGTTCTGGCCATCGACTCCAACCCTAGCGCGTGCCATCGCCGCAGCACCACTCGAGACGGCACGAGATGGCGCCGTTGTCGTGTCGCATCCCACTCGCGTCATCAGAATACTCGCAGCTGCATTAGCCCAGCATAGTCGTGGAGATGTTCAATGTGGCGAACTAAGGTCGATGCGGCAGGTGTAAGGCGATAGGAGAATGGCAGGGAGGTTGGCCATTGAAGGCGGACTTAGTCGAAGCTGGCCATGTATGGCAGATCTCGGTAGTAGTGGGCATTGGGCGCGGCGATCAGGTAAGAATCTCGATGGAATTGCGTTGCGGAGGAGATGACAGAACTCTGCCGGATTTTGTTCCCTGAGCAGCCCACGTGGCAGCCACGCGACCGATCCCCTCCGCTTCTTCCCCGCATTCGTGACCAGCAATAAATTTAGATTCTGCCACTGTTCTGATACTTCGACACAACGGCACAGGCCCGGATCGTAACGAAGATACCCAGAGCGAAGGCTAGAGTCATGATTCTTAACCGCATTGCTTCGCAAGGCGGAAGCTCGCATCTTCTCCCACTACACTACATTGAGCATATCCGAGAACCGAAACGTGGCTATTCAGGTGAAGGAAGTCACCACACGAGCCAACAAGCGAAGCGTCTGATGGGAGGTAGGTGTATCCCCCAGTGTCTCAGCATCATGCATCGATATCCGTACCGCGGACGACAGTGAATCTGCTGATATGGGAATCGAGGTGGCCGCGAATAGTCTCGAGACAGATTGCGTTGCACAACGTGGTGATATGGGCGTCGCACATCAAAGTCCGGCTTGAGATTCGTGTCTCTCTGGAAGCAGGCTCTGGCATAATCCATCCTTTATCACATCGTCATCATTTCACAATAGGTCGGTGTGCCTCAAGACTGGCGCCATCGTCGGAAATGCGGCTCGGACCATGCAACTATACTCTGCTCAACCCTTCATGCTATCGAGCCTTATCCACCTCTTAGATACACGCACCGCCGTCCACGCCACGCGCCAGTCTCAGACGCTCGCGATAAAAGGAAGTCTCGGCATTAACAGACACAATATCGTGGTCTCGTGCCATAGCCAGCATGCGTGGGATGGAATGCATGCAAATTTTCACATGCCCGGTCGACCATAATATGCCGTGCCATGCTTGGTTCATCATTTCTATCCGGTATCAACGGCCAAGAGGAATGTCAAAAGGCCCTGGTCGTGTTTTTGAGCCCACAACGACAGTCTGGCTGGTAAAGGCCTGTGATTGTTCACCTCAAACTCCCGCTACGACTCCACCTCCAGCTTCGCGCATACACACTGGTCCACAGTATCAACCTGCTCCGAGAAGGACGAGATCTCCAGGATTGACTCCTGCTCCTCGCACGTTGCCCTAGAGCAGCGTCGTTGTGGAAACGGTGGCACCCAAGTCAAAAGCACGCCCGCTTGCACACCTCTGCCCTAATCTTTTCACTCTCGCTCTCTGCTCACAAAGGGCAGGCGGCAATGTAATAGGCCGGAATCGAAAACTTTGAAGTGGTTTCACGAGCTTCGCATTCTGCGTGGGTCTAGCGCAATGCGCAAGCTTTCCGCGAAGCAGTATCACCACACTAAATGCTGCAGACGTGTTTGACACTCTTGACATTCTCGCCTCAGGTCGGTTCCTGTCTCTCGGGAGCTTCGATCTGCATCCAGGATGTTAGCGCCAAACAGCATGATCCACTCGCCTTCCAGTCGGGCCAGTCAACCCGCACACTGCCCCATGTCTTTACATACATGCCAGCTGACTCTCGAGTCCTGGTCAACCATCCATCTCGAATAGGGATCGCCTGGAGTGCATTGGTCTACATTCCTTGCCGGCCCGCTGCTGCAAGTCATGAATACTTGCAGACAACTCGAAACTGCGTCCTTGGCCACCCACTCATCACAAGAATTATCGAATAACCGCTCTCGCCGCGCTGACACCTGCTCAGCGGCCTCGATGGGAAAAGGAGGTTGCATACATGTATGTGATGTCCTTTGGATTTGGCAGAGTCAATGCATGGAAGAGCGAATGTGACCATTGTGGCATGCTTGGCAACGTTATGCAGTACAGTATTATACACTCACCTCTCAGCGTGCATTAAACCGAGAAGCATGGACGATTGGCCTACTGGGCTTTGGCAGGAGACTTCCGCAGCAACAAGTTCGGAACATTAAGGACAAAGAACGCTCTCTTCAGTGGAGAGCTCCCAAGCATCGCCTACTGTTCGTCTGCGACTTGGTCTGCTGGGAGGCTATCAGACTGGACCCGGATAATGTATGATGGCGTGTACATCAACCAGACAAGATACGATGTCTTTACCTCTCTGGCCGCTGACATCTTCTGATGATACTCCACAACGTCGACCACGGCTAGGTCCATTTTGGTTTGAGGAGACGCATACTCTTCATCGCTTGCACCGCTGCGATTCCGGGACAATAAACGGCAAAGCAGACAAACTTTCCAACACTACTGCTGCGGTCACTGGAAGCTCTTCTCTTAGCTACGCTCTTCTACCCATCTTGGATCAGAGCACGATCCCGTCTGGACAACGATGCCTTAGTAGGCAGACAAATCTCCGTCGACGGATACATGACTGGATGGATCAAATACCTACCCAGAGCTCAGACGGAGGCCAAAAGGTTTCGCAGAAGGTGCAACCTGAAGCCTACCGCGAGGCTTCTCCGGACACCAACATGTCCTGCTGCGTCTCTCAAGACGGGAAGATTGATGATCTCCGGCGATATTTCTGCGCCATGGATCCCGCTGCTTCACCGATCGAGATTGAACTTGCGATACAGAAATGGTATCATCATCAGTGCTTGCGGCAATGAGCTTACGAAGCGCTGGCGGAGGAACGCCGAGTCGAAGCCAAGAGAGCAGTTGCGAGAGTTGTACTCGTTCTCCACGAGAGGGTTCCTCGCTTTCAACTTTGGCACCAAAGCATCGACTGGATTCGCGGTATAGCACAAGTTCAGTGGCCTGATACGAAGTTTGTGATCATCATGAAGGGTCACTTATGAGTGATCTTTTGTGTGGTGTTCCGCCGGGACTGATCTTCGAAGAACGATTTCAATGTCTACCTCGGTTCAGATCTGTTCTGGAATGGCAAAACTTGCGAGCAATGAGCTGTCAGAGCTGATCCCTTGAGTTCTCAATGCAGCTCCAAGTAACCCGATCAACCGGCGCAGGTTCGCGGCCATCGACGCTAGGAGTTCCTGCCAGTGGCATTGCCAATGTTGCCACAGTTCCCCTGCTTAAGCACAAGTCCGAAGCGTGCAATCAGCAACCGGGCTCATTACTTTTTGGGGAAACGCCGTCATTGACATTTGTAGCTACCTTCAACGAATGGCAATAATTGACCTAGGCTTGAGACGAGGACACATCAGGTCAACATAGCCCAGGATGTCTTTGCGATTGATTCAATACGGAGATTCACTTCTGCGATCGCAGCTCCTCTCTCATCACACAAAGCTGATTTGAAGGAGCACTTCACTGGCGGGAATGGCTATCAAGTACATGATTTCGCTGCCTCTTAGGCCTCAGAGACTTTCGTCTTCAGCAACTCTCAACTTCTGGCCAAGCACATATTGCGCAATCCGGCAAAATATCTCGCAACGCAACATCATCAGAATGAAGGAATAACCAGTATGATGTCAGCCTTGATAATTGAAGCAGGGGTCTGAATTGAGATAGGGATACACGTCAGCATGGTTACACAGAGGCACTGCAACGCATCATTCGCATCTTAACGGCTCTGCAGTACCGCATTGCGAGCGGGATTGACAGTGGTATTCATCGCTTCGTTTCTGACGAGTTCCTTTCGCAGAAATTCGACTTGCTGGGCCTCTCCCATAGACACACCATCGGACACACTTCCGGGCCATCTCACCTTTCTCTTTCCTCAGAGCCTCACCATTCTCGCCCAGAAACGTCCAATGTCCTACCGGAGAACATCTTGCCTTTCCCACAAACTTCGAGAACGACAACACAAAAAAATGACATTCCAGCACCGATGCCAGAACTCCGAAAGCGATGCCGCGAGACTCGTCTTTCAAGTCCTCGACCAAAATTGGACAACTTGCCAACTCTGCAAAAGACCACCATGCCACCTCTGCGGACGACCATGCCACTTCTGGATCAAACAGGCCTGATGGATTGTCTGTTGCCTGTTCAGGCAACTCACGAGTCCAATTGAGCAGCAGGTCTTCTTACACAATTTGCATAAAAATCGGGAAAACTTGCCAACCTCAACAATGCCTACCCCCTCGAGCTCATGGCGCTTAGAGTTTTGATGCCTTATACATGTAGCTTCAATGTTCTTTTACACATGCTCTGCGATGAAAGCAGGCAGATTCGTGTATAGCTACGTGCTTCTTGCACTTCTCACATTGATTTTGATCATGCATAATCAGCCAACCTCCTCATTCTTCTCTCACGAAGCTCATGTATCCACCACGAAATCAAGCTTCCACATATTCCTCGGACAGCTCAAACGATGACACACACTGCTCATCACCGAGCTCTACTCTACACTCAATACAAAGCTTCTCGGCAACAACATTTGTTAAAGATCATGAAATGAAAGAGCTGTCGTTAGATCAAGACGAGAGACTGCAGCTTGAGCAGGGCTTGCATGAGCTCAAAAAACATGGTGTACACCGTCGCATACTCAAGAGGCTCACGGTTCATGGTATGGAGAGAGTCTCGCAGTAGTGGGGGAGGTCGGTCACGATCGCTTGACTACTAGAACATGGTGGTTGCTGACGGTGCTCAGATATTGCCAGATACTTGGCCGGCAACCAATGATGCAATTAATGGCCGCCGATCCTGCCTTCCTCAAGGCTTTCTCTATATGGATTGACCGCAAATGAAAGGTTTCGAGGTCTACACTACTGCAATACTTCAGAGTACTAAAACAATGCTATCAGAGATATGCTGATGGCAAACAATTCAGCCGAAACACTGCCAAAGATGTGAAGATGGTTTGCCTTCAACACAATTCCATGTTCGCCGCCAGATGTTGAGTCCTCATGTTGTACATGGACGACCTCGCAAAATGCAAAGAGCTTGGGAAGTTCAGAGAGAAGAGCTGTGTTCTCAGGCGTAGACTTCATGCGCATGCAACATTTCTTGTACAAGCAGGACACTGCTCTACATGAAAGTGAACGAGGAAGAGTGTCAATAGGGTTCCAATCACCACACATGCATTTTCAGAATTGCGGCCAAACTCGACGATCACCACTGCTAGAATAGAAGCTGGTGAGCCCACGACACTGACGTACCGCAACTTTATGCTCAAGCTAGTGCGAGATCACAACGCAAACAATCGGCTCGTCCTAGAAGCAGTCTTTGACAAGTTCAAAGGTCAGAGAGCACAGAGGTGTGGAGTCATTGCTCGCGGAAGGTGTTTGCTGATTCTGTGCTTAGAAAGTTGCTCCGCTGGTTCGACCAGTCTGATGTCTTCATATCCGGTTGCACAATTCATTGCTCTGGCCATCACGATAGAGCTTTCGAAATCAATGGGTGGAATGATGCTAGCACATTCTTTTGGCTCCAAGTTCCACCTGGTTAAACCGTCCTGGTCATCCACACAAAGGCTTCCATGCAGATTTCAGCCATGTTGAGGAATTCTACAGGTCACAAACCGACAGATAATGCCGGGAGAAAATGATTGCGTCAGCTGGCAATATCAATGGGAATCGAGAAACCTGATGTGACGTTCTCCTCACTCAGGTGGTCTGTGCTCAACGCAGTCGACGGCATGTGACACGAATCCACAGCACACATACTCTACTAATCCGCAACAGAAGTAGCTCCTGCAGCGGTACGTCGGCAGCTTGCGGATCATACCAGCGACAACATCTTTGGCGAGCACTACATCGATCAATGCATCAATCTGGACATTCCTGCTCTAATACTTGGTAACCAAAGTGAGGATCAGCTCTTGTCTCATCTCAAAGATATCACTGTTGATGCAGATCCTCGTGCTAATCAGATCTTGACCGCTGCGGACAGCAGCGCAATCAACGATTTGCTGAACATCAAATCCATCGCACAGAGCTGTGAACAGCTCCGCCAGCAGCCTAAGTTGGCACATGACCGTATCAAAGATGCACTAGAATCAGATCTAATCCTGCTCAAGCACGAAAATTGCCCCAATTACTAGTTACAAAGGCTCGCTCCACTAAAGATTTGCGCACAGCACATCGTGAACAATTCTTTGAGCGAAAGACCGATACTCTGATAGATGCTCAACTGTCTGGCACTGATCCTGATAATATGATGGTACAACATGAAGGCCACTCGACTACTCAGCAATTATTCCTTGAGCGAGCACTGTTTCGACTGCTGGACGACAGTGTATCGATGACTGTGGGTCTTGTTGAAAAGCGGTTTGAGGTTGACCAGGCTATAGTCAGACTGTGTGGCCGACATGAGTATCGTAATACCGGAGTCGCTTCTCGAAGCTATAGATTGGCTCAACATCTACAGTGAGTATTCTGCTATGGCGACAGTTCACTAAGCACCACACAACGAGGTAAGAGATTTTGCTCTCTAGACTCACTCTGGGGGCATGTTTCGAGGTTACATCTGAGTTCTAGGGTCGATCCGAAACAGTCTTAGGCTTGTGCGCATCCCATATGCAAGGAAGACGGATTAATCTTGAACAATGTTGGCTATTTGCTCGCACATACACAGCGTAAGCATGGTGTTCGTATACCATCTATCAGCAATGAAGGCAGGTTCTCCAGATCTAGGCCTGCTCAAAGCACAAAGGAGACAAAGTACTGACATCTTGCACCTTGCGTGTCCAAGTTTACCTTCATAGAAACTCCGACCTCCACGGCTCAGATCTCCGATCCGAAACCCCAATGAGCTCTGAGCGATGAGCAAAGAGGACATCAAGCCATATCGTACACTCCCATTGTACTACTGAACTGCTAGCCGCAGAAAGCGCACTCGTACACAGCATCTGCCTTAGGCTACGTCAGTACTGTCTCAGGCTCGGCCAAAGCATCCATGGCCTCGGTCCCCCGAATGCTCTCTTCTCCTACAAGGTCCAAATCCTCATCGACGTCGAATTTTTGGATATTGCCTACTACTACCTCGCTCTCCTTGTTGTCGTCCCAATTAGCAATAAAGACTTCTGTGATGTTGTATCCAGGGATAAAGTTGTTGGTGTCGTCCTCGAAGATTTGGAAGTGGGCATCGTCCCAGGAGACGCTCTGTTCTCCCTCTTCTCCGCCGAAGCTTAGAGCAGAGATCTTGCGAGCTTGCTTCTCCTTATGAATAGGCGGCGAGAGCAAGGAAGAGCCAGTGCCGTCCTCTTCGAGTTGGTTGTAACGTCTCTTCTTGCTATGGGTCGGCTACTATAGCGAGCGCTCTCCCGATCCCTGTTTTTAATGAGACACTGCTACTATTATTGCATGCTTGAAATACCTACCTGAGGATTCAACTCGGAAGCGTCTGAAAGGAGACAGCCTGATCCGCCTTTTCCACACTCTTGCTGCGAGGCCCCAGAGCTGTTGTTACTCATATCGGAGAGTCGAGCTTGTGGAGCGAATCGATTGAAGATTGAGAAGCGTAAAGGTTGGCTAGTGTAAGTATCGGATGGTATAAGCATTGCAGACTGAATATGTAGAAGCTCCGATAGTGTGCTGAAATACATTGTTCGATTCGCTTCAGCCCGCTTGCGCTCGCTGTGTGAAGCAGGAGCATGGAAGCAGGAAGCATACTCAGAAGCAAGCATGCACGGAGCAAGCTTGCGAGAGAAGCTAGCAGGCCAGAACGGGAAGGTATATATGTATAGCCATACATCCCTTAAACGCACCTCAGTCGCTCCGCCTGGAAACTTGTGTCCTACCAAATTCTGCGTCGGCACAATCCTTACAGGCGATTCAAACTCATCATGAGCCAGTTCGGTGACCTGTTCGAAGGCCGACCTCCTGTATCATCTCGAGCACCACCACTTCGGTCAAACATTGCTGGGTCAAGGGTGGAATCTACTGCAAGACAAGATGAAGATGTTTTCATGCTCTGGCCACCCCCCGGGTCGCCAGTCACAAGTCCTCGACCCCTCAGAACACCATTGACTGCTCCAAGGACCCCAATGACTGCTTCAAGGCCACCAACAACGGCAGTTCTCAACAATGCCGCCAACACCAGGCATCCAAGAACACCGACGACACAAATCAAAGGTGTCAAAAGTGGAAGGCAGGCGTCGAAAAGCCCAAACAGCCGCTGGTCACCGCTTGCTTGGTTAAAGGCATTGTACATCTTCGGTGTATCAATATGCCTTTGGATCCGCTGGCTCATCTGCTGTATCGGACGGCTCAATGACGGGCTGATGTTGCTTTGGGCTTGCTTGGTCGCATGCGCACTGTGGCCGTACCATCTAAGCCGCTGGATATATCACAACATGTTTTCATTGATACGCCGCGATGTGTTATCAATGGCACTTGTCCTCGCGAATTGCTTGTTCATGTGGAGTCCAGAGGTACGTCAGGCTGTGACTATTGTCGGGCGCGTTGCGAGCATTGTACCCGATCGCGCCACCCAGGACTGCCGGAGCAGTTTTTTCATACCATCTTTCGCCAACGACAACAGCACGCCTCCATCATGGCAGCCAATAGACTGGAATAGTATGGCTCGACAGGATGCGGCCGAGGTGGAGATAGCACAGCGCTTGAATTTGTCGCAAGGGGTGGTCCAGGTGTGGAGCAGCAATACGCGACTTCGGTGGGCAGACGCTGGCGCTGTCGAGAAGGGAGGCGACTTTGATGGCAATCTAGAGGCGTGCCGCGCGGTGTTGGAGCGAATCGAGCAGGCGGCGGAGATGACGGCGGCGCTGCACGCAGGCATCGGCCAGCAGCTACATGAGGTGTTCGTCGAGTATGCGACGGCCGTGACGGAGCTGAGAGATCGCGTCAGCCTGGCGGTGGACGAGAAGCCTCGGTCGTCGGCATCCTGGTGGTGGCGGTGGTGCTCCTGGGTGACGGAGACGTGCTTTCCAGAATGGCTCACTCGGCGCTTCCGGCAGGCAATCGACCAGGAGAAGATGGCTCGGCTGGCATACTGGCTGCGGGATTGGGCGAAACATTAGCAGATGTCTTGCGGCACATGCAATGGGCAGAAACGTGGATGCAGCTTCTAGAGGCCGATCAGCCAGGTTGCGGCATGTCGGCCAGCACGGTGGCGGAAATGCGGGCCTGGCTCGAGACGTGGCCTCGCATGATCCAGATCGACCACAACGCCGACACCATTTCCCTCGTACCTACACGCGCCGACGCCGACCCCAACCATCCTCACGGCCACGGCGATCATCTGTTTCGGGGCATTGCCGACGCGACATGTGGGAGAGTGAACGCCGACAAACTGCACGAGCTCCTGGACGCTTTGAGGCACGTCAACGTCTTTTATCGCGACCCGCCCGCGATACGCCTTGAGCAATACTCTGCTGTAGTACGAACATTGCTGAAAGCCTTCGTACACAGTGCTCGATAGAAGTATTTCCGTGAACGAGCACTCGTCGGTCTCGATGGAGGTGGTGCGGCAGATTTCGCGAAAGTAGCGCGGTACTTGATCGAGGTATGCGACGTTGATTGAACGCTTTTGGGGAAATTCTTGAGGTTGTTCGCAATGGAGACGAGTCCGGGGTCAGCGGTATGGTGAGGGGTGTGTATGTAAGCGAGGGTGTTCTATCCGCGGCAACCGTGCAACCTCCGCTTCTGTAACTATCCTGATTCCGCGCACTCATTATATAGGCAATGATCTCGCTATTCGACGACAGAACCCGCCTTGCCTTGCCTCGCTTCAGCCTCAGCCTGGTGTACGATGTATCCATTGATAATGATCATAGCATATACGACATATACGGCGGCGCCAAATCCGGCATTGATCGCAGCAACATGAGCTGTGACTTCCTCAAGGCCTTGAAAAGCGGTGCACGCTTTGAACATTTCCCAGCAAGATTAGCTTCGTGGATCGAGCACCTCTTCGCCTCTACCTATGCCGATTTTCGCCAATCCTGCGTTCATGAACTCTGCGGCACCTACCAAGCTCTGCTCGCCCCCGACAGAGACCGCACCGGCCCTTCGACCGCAGCTGTTCCCTCGCTACCACGACGTCCCAAGCGCAGCTACTGCGTGCGTATCGCAACCCAATTGCAACAGATCCCGTTCGCATCGCTCCCTATACCTCGCTCTGCTGCTGCAATGGCGACACCAGGCGTTCGGAATCTCAATTCTCGGAGATCATCCCCGTAGATCTTTAACAGACCGACATGTATTCACGCTCCAACCACACCTGGAGCAGAATCTAAACATTCAGCATGGAGTTCGCGGAGGAGAGCATATATGATATCAACCATAACGAGGCCACCTCGCTGTCTCTAGTGCGCTAATCACGTAGAAGCGAGACTGTAGAGACACTTGGGACGTCTGAGACGATGCTCCAAAGATATGGAGGTAGGAAAGGTTCGCCGTCGATTGTGGAGCTCTGGTGTCGCTGTGCTGTGCTTGCAGCTCTATTTTGTCGCCGCTTCATCATTGGCATCATCACCGTCGGCTCGCAGGACAGCATATCAGCTCCAGCATCCGTTGACCAGTCGCAGGACAGCATACCAGCTCCGAGCACCAGTACCAGCACGAGCTCGAGCTCCCAGCACCAGCTTCAGCACTAGCGAGCTTGTTCTTTGGCCATTCAGTGTAGGCGAGGCGCACTATGACCACTCGAACGCATTCTCGAGGCCGCGATCGAGCTTCATCAACGGCGCTCAGTAGCAGCTAGATGTATCTAATACACGAAGCCTCACGTCCGGGAACGTCCTCGTGCAGTTGTTACCTCGCTCTGCTGCCGATCTAGCAAGATCAAATATTCAACCAGGAACTGGGGACTGTGTGCCGGCTGTTCGAAAAGTACAACTGGCTCGATTCGCTAGACAAGCGCCGGTTCTGGCCAGCATTTTCGCCAAGGTCGACCAGATTTTCATTTCACATTTGTGGCATTCGAATACTTGAGTATCCCCAGTCACTCACGAGGACGCAAGCAGCGCAATTGTCTCCCTGTCAAGAAGTCAGACATTGGTCTTTGCTTGTAAACAGTACAGAGGTCGTTTTCGAGACACTTGTTGGCCCTACACAACTTCACGATAGCGACCCAGCCGGCACCCAGGAACATGCAGACAACATCACCCTTTTCATTGCGCCTGTTCCGGGTATAACACGATCCTAAAAGAAGGAACGTCTTGATGACCAGCACGAAACCCTCCGATGTTTTTCCAGGAGCAGAAATAGTCAGCAAATGGCCAGCAACTCCTGATTCACCACCGGCCAAGGTACAACACACTCGGGCTACGCCGAGCGATGCGCTTTCACAAGCTGACTACTTCATCAACTATCACACGCCGTCCCAGGCGCAGCAGGGTGATTTCGACAGGCCGTCATTGAGGAAAATCATAAATCATTCGGCCGAAGACTGAAAGTTCTTGCCACACGGATCCATAGCCACGCGGCAGGTCCTTGTTACATCGGACAATTCCGCCATTTCGTCAAATTTTTCAACATGAGCTTGCTCTGGAAACACAACCGATAAGGTCAGGATCTCGTGAGACATCTTTTTCACAGAGCAGTCGACCTGGAGGAGAACAAGTATAGCTTGCTTGGAGCTTTCAACTAATGACATGAAGCCTAGGTAAGACCCTATCGCACATGGCGATACAAACACACACGTCGCTGGGGGGGAAGCATGAAGTATGCGGTTCTTATGTGCGTCCTGGTAACGCAATTGTCAGTAGGGATAGGGTCTATGCCTCTTCTTCAACATCCAACGCTGCGCCTGTTCCTACATCTGAACCAGCTCCCAACAGGAAACGAGGACGTGGCCGACCTAAGAAGACCGTTGAAATCTCCCATAAAGAGAGCTCGGTTTGGCCAAGCGAGCTCATTGAAGAAACTCGAGTCGAGCCTCAGTCTTCAGAACCTGGACCGGAGCCGGAGCCGGAGCCGGAGATCGGTGAGAGTTAACAGACTACTGGTGGCGCAGAGCAGACCGCGAACAGCCCTCAGCCCAACTCCGAGCCTTCTACTCCCACGCCTGTGACCAGAGGAAGCGCCAGAGTACAACTTCCGGAACCACTATCGAGCTGGGCTAAAAGTCGCGTTCTGTTGAAATTCCCCAAGCATCCACAGCCAGTGGTCAAAATAAGGACGCAAGCAGGCTCTTCGAACTAATGCATTCGATTGGATGGTTCCGTGGTCGCTTTCCCTAACACGGCAATTTGTACGAGGTTGCTTTGCGCTATGGAGCACTAGACTTCAAAGCTACCAAGCTTTCATAATAAAGACGTCCCATACACGACAACTGCTGGGCGCCTACGAGTAAGTCACACCATCCCGTTCAAGCACTTCAGCAGGTCTTCAGGGAACACCTGCCATTGCATTTTCTGCTCTACAACCTAGGACCAAGGTTCTACAGAGTAGTGGAAGCTTGCAAACCGTGCTGATCCCTGTAGAGCTTGGAGCGAATTCACAAGGAATGCTGTCAAATGGATCGTCAGGATTCAGGAGATGAAGGATATGCCATTCAAAGTCCATGCGTAAGCAGTCTGCGCACTATCACATCGCATCAGCATCGGATTCATACAGCAATATCAGGTTGCGGGCTTGTCGGCTTTTGGATTTACGACCAGCTTCCCGATCTACTGTACACTTCGCGTCTCAACTACCAAACTCACGTCACGCAGTGCCTGTTGACCTACTAACAGGTTGACTGTTCTTACGAGCTTCATCGCCGACCATTAGCTTCCCCCTCGCTCGGCTACCTACAAGCCAGCTTCTTCTTCATGCCAAGCCAGCTTCTTACTAAGCATGTTCATGCATGTCGACTTCACGCATGCTTGTCGACTTTAAGCATGCTTGTCAACTTTACGCATGCTATTCGATCTCATGACTTGCTTTTTCACTGACTCGCTTGCTTCTCATTTCAGCTGGAAGCATGCTTCCGAGCAGTATACAAGCACGAAGATTTTCCACTTTGGATACGTCTCTGCTCTCATCACCTTTGCACACCTGTATCAAAAAAGAATCCATCAACCATCCGCTGGTCTCAAATAACCTACTTTCGAAGCCGCTCCTACAGCATCCATGGCCTCCGACTCTGGAGACGGTGACATCGATTGGTCTGCATGGGAAGGTGAAGACATGGCATTTGAGAACCTCAGCTTCGATGAACTTGTCGCCGACACTGGACGAATTACTTGGTCTAAGGATTCTCTTCGTATCATCTACAGCTTCTGTGCCAAGAAGCAGATCTCTAGCCACAATTACCCTACTGTAGAAGAGCTAGCAGAACTGCTCAACCTGCTCCAGGCGCCTACCTCTCACCCAGATGCGTTCCAGAATGTGGGTAAGCGGGTTCTGTCGGCATTGGCCTCAAGAGTCTCCAAGCTCAATCCAGCGTTGACTGAGATCAAAGACGCGACTGGTCAGTGGACATGCCTCTGGGCGGGCTGGAGCAAGCGTTGGTATAAGAACAGCGATTGGGACGGCGACATCTCTATCCCGAACAACGCGACTGATCGGGAGCGCAGTCCACGACAGGTCATCAGTCGGCGTCATACTATGGGTACTACTTCTTTACTCAAGGCTCTTGTGAAGCACCAGGCTGAGGTGATGGAGAGCCAGAGACCAGTCTCTGGCGTTGGCGCTGAGGGTCAAGATGACAACAGCGACCGGATCATGCTCGAAAAAAACGCTCAGATCCTCGCTCTTCAAGTCGAGAAGGAAGCTCTCCAGAAGCAAAACTCGGACTTGAAGGATAAGAGCAAGGCTTTCGAGAATCGGAACACAGCTTCTGTCTCCAATTTCAATGCTAGGCTCGCAAAGCTTCAAGACGAGATGGTGGCTCTAGAGAAGCTGAACTCCGACTTGAACGACCAGAATAGCGCGTTCAAGAACCAGATCACTGCTCTCAAGGAGAATCGGAACGAATCCAGCTCTGTCCACAACAGTGAGATTATAGCGCTCAAGAGACAAATTATGCTCGATCAGGCCAAAGTCAAGACAGAGTTAGACCGCGCATCAGCCGAAATTGCCAACTACAAGACCGAAAATGACCTTCTCGCAACCTCGATCAAGGCTCGAGACGAACAGATCGACACTCAAAACATGGAAGCTGCCGATTACGACGCTGAGAAGCGTGTCTTGACCTCGGCTATTAGAGCCAAGGACCGCCAGATTGAGGCACAGCAGAAGCAAGTGCACTCTCTCAGTAGCGATGTGAATGCACTTACAATCCAGGTCAGCGGGCTGCAAGCTCAGCTGGAGAAGGTCTCCGGTCAGTATGGCCGTCCAGGAGGATTGTCAGCCGAACACATTCGGCTGGAGAATGCGTACAACGATGACTATCCTGACATTGCCAAGCAAGTCGGTGATGACTTCACCGAGAAGATGTCGTCGCCAGCCAGCATGGCTTCGACAGTGATCTCGCCTGTCGCTCCAGCACGTGCTCCACGATACGCGAAGATGGGCATGTTCTCGACCGACGCTGATGGCTCACCTACTCCGCAGACGCCAATCACGACTCGACCAATCGTCCAGCACAAGATCAACAAGGACTTAGGGGCTCATCTCAAGTCCCCATTCGACGGTTCCGGTTGGGCCTCGACTAAGCCGGTCTCTCACCCAATCGAGCCGCGAGCGCGCTCCGAAGTCTCGTGGATCGGTGATGCATGGGAAGCACTTTGAGTACTGAGGGCATGAAGGACTTGGGCGGGATGCAAGAACGAGAAGACGCTGGAATTGCCACACGTGCTTGCACACAGAATGGAGATTCACGAGAGCACAATGTATCGAAGATGGGGAAGAAGTCAAGTAGAAGCTTGAAAATTTCATAGAACAAAAACATCGACACATACAATAAACAAAGCTTGGAAGTAGATTTCCCAGGAAGGCCGGCTCTCTCAATCGGCAATTGGTCGGGCTCAGCGGGCCTTGGCAAGCCGAGAACTCTTGTCTCCTGACACGCAGCTCTGACTTCCAACGGTTTTCTTCGCTGAACAGGCCCACCGCCGTCCTTCATCACACCTGATCCGTTATTGTTACAAGGCTGCGACAGGCCTAGTTTTACCTGGCCGAGAGCTTGGCAATGGAAGGCCATCAGCTTTTCCCGATGGACTTGGACTCGGACCTTCCTCCTGGCATGATTTCCTCAAGACACCTGCACCTTGCATGCCTCTCCTCAAATATTCGAGCGCAATTCGATGCTGCATTTTCATTTGCACCTAGGTCGACTGTACGACCATCGAGACGATTTCGTTCCTAGGACGACCTTGCCGAGCGCTACCATCGGGATCGCAAGAACCCAGAAATCCTCGTACCTCCACCAAGTGCTTTGTTGGCGTGCAACATTTCGCGGGCTAACGACGAAACCGCCTCTGCAGCTGCACGAGCACTTGGCATGCCATGATCAGACGAGTCGAGCGTACGAGCGTGCAAGGGCTCGGCTCTACAAGGGTTTGTTGATCAGAACGAGTTGACAGTGATGATGCTGGACTATCCAGAATATCCTCATTCACACAACGCTGATGGGCAATTGCAATTCGTCTTTGATGAACTCTATCGACGGAGGTCTGCCGAAGGACTTCCAATCCACTGTTTGCCAACTGAGAAAGAGTTTTGCTACGACCAGAACAAGGTGGAGGATGTCAAGCTGCTTGACAACATCGCGTCTCAAAGCGCCTATATGCATGCATACCGTCCAAGGACCTGTACGGGAATGGCTCCGTGTGAAGTCAAAGATCCGTGTATCAGCGCTTCCAATCATGTCTTGATCGGCCACAGCTTGCAACACCAGCCGCAGACACAATGCACACAAGTGGCCATGGTCCGCTAAGAACCGATGGACAGTCCTGGTTTCATCAAGAACACATTCCGAGCCTTCAGGAGAAAGAATTCCACGTTATCATTACGACCGAGCGGACTCCAGGGTCGTTACGGCATCGAGCTGGCCGTGTTGTGGCTATAGTCGTAACCAAGCCCCTCAAGTCGACCACGATCGTCCTCAACGCGCATGAGTATTATCAGGCTGGCCAAGACGTTGTAGGGCTCCCGTCCGGTCTCGAAGATTACGCACTGGTTGTCTACGAGCGAATGCGTGCACAACCAAGTTAGACAAGCTACGCGAGCATAGAAGTGGGTGCGCGCATGGACATTGGGGTTTCGGGTGAGTGTGAAAACGACAGATTTGGCACATTTTTTCGTTAATGAATTCACCTGCATTCATTCTGCAGTCCGATTTCAGGCTTCCATGTCCGAAGCTATGCAACGCTACGCGGCTAGAGCAAGACCCCCGACCTTTGCGCAGGACTTGCAGCAAGTCACGAGGCTGTGGCAGGACGTGAAAGCAGCCAAGAAGGATTGCAATGATTTTGCGACTTACTTCTCGAGCTCTGCATTTGCATCTCATTGAAGCAACAGGCATTGCACAGTCGTGGGTAATCTGTCCTGAACCCTCCCAGGTGCGAAACTGATTAAAGCCGCCCTTGCGAGGTACTCGCACCTTGACGTGGTGCACGGGCCTTGTTTCCTCAACCAAGACGAGTACGAACACAACAATACTGCTTTCCGGTCTGCAGGCTACCATCTCTCGCTGCATCTGCTGCTGGTCTGGGAATTTGAACATGTCTTTCATTGCTTCGAGAGGCTGGTGCTTGACTACTCTCTCTTCGACATGCTGCTGTGCTCTGGTTCAGCCTCTTCGACATGTCGCTGCTGCTTTCAATGGTCAGCCTCGACGTGCTGCTCCGCTTGAATGGTCCATCTTCAACCTGCTGCTGCTGGTCCAATGCTCCAATCTCTAACGTGATACTGCGCTTGAATGATCCAACTTCGAAATGCTGCTGCTGCTTGATCGATCCATCCTCGACACGCTGCTTCAATAGCCTCTCGCCGACAGGCTGCTTTGGCTGTCTCTCTCCTAAAAATCAATCAATCTTCGACATGCTGCTTCAACGACCTCTGGCTGCCTGGCTGCTTTGGCCTACTAACTCCTGAACATGGATGCTGCTCCTGCTTGTACGATTCGTCTTCGACATGCTGCTTTCATAACCTCTAGGTGACTGGCTGCTGGGTTCAACGTGCTCTCGCCACCTTGCTGCTAAAAGTTCTGTTACCGAGTCGCTGGTCCGTTCGATGCCGCTTCAAAATCCTCTCGCGGGCTTGCTGCTGCTCTGGCGCCTCCTCGACATAACGTATAGCGATTTGCTGCTCGCTCTGGCTTCTCAATGCCATGCTGGTCTATGCCGCTTGGTGTGAATCGCTCAAGGCACGATATCGATCTGACACCGCTCGCTGCTTGGCTGCTTTTTCCGCCTTATCCTTGCAGCAAAATCAACCAGTCTTGTGGCTCTGGCCTGACTCAGTGGCACTGGTAAGGCCTCAATATCTAGACCTACCGCGTCGATCGGTATATGGAAGAACTGCCGAGACACTTCGATCTATTCAGACCGGGCTTCTCTGGTTCTTGTCCTCAACGCATGGTGGATCTGCACTCTTTATGATCTATTCTGGAGTACATATCCTCATATTGTGCGAGAAAGCACAATGCTTCGGCACTAGTACAGCCTGACCCTCTGCCGCTCTTGTCAAATGTCAGTGATCAGCGGAGACATCGATTCTATCTGGACCATGTCGTTCTTCCCGACCTTGCGCTTCAGAAGGCGAGATGGAGCAGCACGAAGGCATACAGCGCAGAGACTGCTCAGACTTCTGGAGGGTCAGATTGTCTCGACGCTCTCAACGCAGCGAGCTGGGCAAGTGGCGCAACAACCGCCGCTTCGAGTCGCACTTTGGGAGTGTTGAAGGATAACTACTAGTACAAACGCGCCAGAGGTCTCAGAATCTCCAAAGCACAGAAAATCATCCTTACACGCTCCCCCGCAACGCAGTACTTCCTACCTTCCTGCTCCAAAGAGTTGTCCTCCATTGAGCGACTGCTCATGTTGCTCGACTCCGTCAATACAAGCCAGAGCGAACATAGCTGACAGATCGCCAGACAAGGTTGGCGGACTTGACTCCCAGGTGTATCTCCTCGGGAACTCACTTGTTCGCGAAAGCTACTTTAGATGCATCATCGCTACAAGAGACAATTGTTCTAGTGACCATGGATTCCCTTTTTTGCTTTCAACCCGGTTTCAATCGACATATTCAGGGTATCACAGTAACAACGAAGAAGTAAAGTTGCTTGGGAACTTTACGTCTCACATCTGTGGCGGGTAACGCCCTCGGTGAGGTCACCACCGCAAGCTGTAGAGACGGTGATGGGCTCGCTTTGTCACATTGGCTTGGTCTTCCACTCATCTTTTCCACCTATCACAGCCTCGACTCTGGGTCGCAATACACGAATTGGCTCTTCATTTCGTTCTGAGCTGTTATGCTCTGCTCCTGGCTCTCGTCGCTCAACATCTTCCTCATGCTGCGCCTGCGTAAGTTTGCCTGAGATCAAACATGCACCTGCTCCTATGCTGACAGAAGCCTAGACACAGCGAGGCAGGTGACCAACCCTTCATAACTTGCTCGCGACACCATCGCCGCCTACTGTATCAGAAAGCTTTGACTGGTTGTTGTGATCAGTGACAGCGCGTCACGCCGCGCCTTCCACCGCGCCTTCCTACCTCCATCAAAGCTTTACACTTTTGACTCATCCACCTCTCATTCCACCACTTCTCCGCTCTTCCACCAACGCCACCAACACCTCAGCACCGTCCACCAAGTCCATTTCCTACAAAATACCATCACCGAATCAAGTGGCCATGGGTTCCCATCAGAGCAAGACTTGCGTCACAGGCGACATCGCCACCCTTGAGCGCGACACGGCGGCTGCTTTAGCCGAAGTTGCACGCCTCAACACGAAGATTGATGCGATCCTCGCCATCACACTCGTCATTTTTCTCGTGCTCTGCTGTGAGTACCTTTCCTCCCTGTTGGAGTTCTACTACAGCTGACGCCTGCAGTTACGAGTCACGCTCAACGCGTCGCAATGTTCGTCTCTATCGGCGCCTCTGCCATGACCTTCATCACAGCTACCATCGCCCAGACCCTAGCTGTTGTCCAAATGGGCGCAGCATCTGCTGTCACGATCGCCATCGATGTCCGCTACCATTTCCAAGCCGGTTTTGTGGAAGTTCGGACTGCCGTCAAGGACGCTGCCTTTCAAGCTGCCATGGCAAGCGGCTTGTCTGCTGCTTATCTCAGAATCTTCGGAGACGATGTCGTGCTGCAAAAGAATCTGGGAGGAAGACATTCGAAGGGGAATAGCGGAGAAGGTTCAGCTTTGTCAAAGATCGTCGAGGACAAGTCGGCTTACAAGTCCGCCAAGAGAGACGGATACGTTTTCCTGTAGGCTGGTGAATTGTCGCTCAGCCTGCGAGCCGAAGAAGCGGATGCGGTCTCATGGCGAGGGCGAGATCGATCGTCGGAAGCTAAAGTCGGGATAACTCAGCAGACCATTGATTAAGAAAGAGATCGAGAATGCAAGACTATGACGGCGAGGCGATGGGGCGGAAACGGCTGGTATGGGATAGATAGTAACTCGACGTCGCCCTTGCAACCACTGTAAAGTTGCGCTGCCTGGTGCAGAAGCAGAAGCGTTGCTGCCAGCAGACGTAAACATTCCGCGCATTTCACGAACCAGTAGCATCGCTGCGGTCGTCGTCATTGCATTCGCTGTGTATGGTGAACACGCTCCTGCTGCTTGGGCTTGCTAACTGCAGATGTGGAGATTGGCGGCACGAGATACCAGCTTATCCAAGGCAGCTGCTGTCGCTTGCGTGTTATCTCTCTAAGATATACCAGCTCCAGAACTCTCTGCAATCGTTCTCCAGTCACTTGCAGGCGTGAAAATAGCGGACTGCACCTGTGCGAAGCGCGCTGCGTGAACAGCGGTTGCCGTTACCACGGTATGCCTTCCTCTGAACCTAACATGGCGCGGATTTGCGCCAGTACAAAACGTCGCAGAGCACGAGAGTCTTTCAATCTCTGTGTCCAAGGTCGACTGAAATGCGAAGGGTATCAGAATTGTAGACATCGCTATAGACCAGTTCACCTGACTCGCAGCGCTTGCAGGAGTCGAACTGTATCGAAAACTGGTCCCGAAAGCCGAGAAGGCAAGCAGGTTACAGTATATAGAAGTTGTTGAACCTCAACACTAATCGCAACGAACGAGGAAAGCTTCATAAGAGCGATAACGCTGTCTGAGCTGCAAACATCCCTCGTCAACATGCAAGGACACGTCCACAAGCGGAAGTAGGATTTGAAAAAAAAAGTCCTTGCAACTCAGCTGCACGAACAATCGATACCACAATCTTGAGCCTGGAAAGTGAGCTTGCTTCGCACAGCTTTCGTACTTCTTGATGTTGGGTCGGTTGAAGGTTCTTGTCTTCCTAGTCTCTTCTTTCGGACCGGCCAAGCTCAACACCCTTTTCAATGTTGCTGAGCTTGGGCTTCAGTGGCGCGGACTGGTAATTATTGGCGTTTTTTCTTAGCAGGAGCGGGCTTGGGTAATTCTTCATGACCTGCGTTACTATCGACATCACCCGGCCTCTTATACCAACTCGACGCTGAGCGAGTAGATTGCATTTTCAGACTCGCCGGTCTCGAAGGACGCAACCCACAAACCCCGAACAGCGCAGGCAATGTTACTCGCAGTCAGGACGTGGCATCATTCAGTGTCACGACCATATCCACAGTCGCCAGGTTACGGGTCCGAGAGCTTGGTGAAATCGTTTTCGGCGTCCGATTCTTCGAGGATCCGTCGAGGACCATGGGCTTGCAGCAAAAGCTCGGATATGACTTGGAAATTCTTTAATATCGTTGCCGACAAGCGGTTCGTCTGGATCAAGATCTGCGCGAGGAAGTACTAGACTTTTGTGATCACTCACTTGATTCCTCGGGCACCTCCAGAGAAAGATGAGCACAGCAATGATCCGGTGGATGATGAGTGTGCTGCTTTGAACTTTGATAGCGAGAATGAGTTCGCTCCTGACGGAAACCAGTACTCCAGTGATGATGAGCTGTCTCCTTTCAATCGCTCCTTCCAACACTTTAGCGAAGCCTCGCTCCAGCGGAGAGCTGCCCTATCTCTGGCAATGGTGAGTAGCTTATTTACTTAGGTGTTGAAGATCGCAGCCTATCGACATTTGGCTGCCCACAGGACTGGAATTTGTAGTCGAACAAAGCTCGGCAGACAATCGACACTTTCTGTAAGGCCATGGACGAGTAGTCGAAGGATTATACCTACTATGTGTAGCCTGAGGAGCGCAACGGAGTCGATCAGCTGTATGAATATTCCCAGAGAGAACGCTCAAGAGAGTCAGCGTTGTGCGCTGAGTTGCCTTCGCAGTAGAGTTCGAAGAAGTTGGGTCCGGACAATTGGATGATCGTGTTCGGGACCCTTTGCTGGGAACTTTCAAGCACGACTTTGGCGCACAGCTTTGACATTGGCATCTTTATTGGGCGATGAGCATGGTTGGCCGCAGTACACTGAAGGAGCACAGAACAACGCACCAGGTGCTATTGCCGAACATTCAGCCAAACGAGCAATTCTCCGAGACAGCCAGCCAGCTAGCACTCGCGAGCAGAACCATCGAGGCGGTCAGAGGCCAGCATAGCTGTAATAGTGCAGTGACTCTGCCGACTCATCACGGCTCTGCTCGACACTTCGCGGACAGCAGTCCGAGCCTGGAACCATGTCCTGGAGTTGCGTACTGTTGTCATAGGCGCAATCGGCTTCATCAAAGACTCTATGTCTGACGAATCTGTCGCAGAGGTGCATGAACGTATGGCATATTAGTCGCACAACGGGCCAGAATGCGGCACCTCTTGGCTCCAGTACTTTCCTCTGCGCAAGGTTTCAAGTTGAGCATGCTAATTCCCCGGATCAAGCTGTCAACTGGGCGATGGATAGTATCAGTAGTCTCCTGTGTTTCCTCCACTGAGTAATGGTCTGTCACAGGGTCCTTGCGCGTTCCCGTTGACTACCCAGTTGACTCTGCCGTAGCAGAATTGGCTGCTTGTCCGGCAGCAGCAGCAGTAGCAGCCGCCGTCTTGTCGGCCTTCTTCTTCGCACTCCTACGACGAACCTCTGCCAGAAACTGCTTGCGCTTCGGGTAATCCAGACAACCAAGCTCACGATCGATCGCTGCTATTGGAAATAGTTATTCGTAGTAGCATTGTTTTCGCCACCACAGTGCCATTCTGTGGAAGACATACTCTCGATCGACATTACATGGTTACCAAATGCATCCTCAATCTGGATATTAAACATCTCACAGAGATCCTATAGTGCCGCATTCGGAGCTCCAACATCGTGACCTGAAGCTCCTTCTGACGTGAGACCTCTTTCTTGAACATTGCCATACTGCCTATTGAAGTGTCAGAAATGCCATGCCACCTTGGCTAGTAGGTCGCGCATACTGGAGTGACTTACTCTCCCAGATCTCTTAACATTTCCTCGATCTGCAGAGGAATGTCATGATTCCTTTTTTTCACCACCAAGCGATGACCAACTCGACTCCCAGCCCTATGCTGGAAAGTCTTCGTCGATCATTATTCCCTTTTCAGTTCGCTTGGTGCCTCAGGTAGACGATTCCCCTGCGCGAAGGATCGGATCTGGGATACGAAGATGGGATAGTTTCTTGCTTTTGTGGTCCAATTCTGGTCTGGGTAATCCATTATCGAGTCGAGCGGCTTGTGAAGTAGAGCTATGTTCTTTACGCATCTCGTCGAGCTCGGCAGTTCTGCGATCCATGTCGTCGAACTTGTTAGAGCGGCTTGTGAAGTAGAGCTATGCTCTTTAACAACTTACTATCCTTAGCTACCGACTCGTCGAGTATCTTGCTATTGGCCTTAGCGCGATTGCTTAAGTTCTCAAGCTCGAGGGGGAAGCTCGATATATTCTCGTCGAAAGTATCAAATCGGCGTATCTTATCGAGCTCTTTGCGTAGTCGGGCAGTTCTGCAATCTATGTCGTCGAACTTGCTATTTATAGATGCGCCAATAGACTTTGAGCTCGAGGGCGAAGCTAGACATTTTCTCGTCGAAGGCGCTAGTTCTACGATCTATGTCGTCGAACTTGCTATAAATGACTACGCCTTATTAGCGATTTTTGTCAATGGCCTTCGTAAGCCTATTGCGAGGCTTGGCACCGAGCGCGCTCAGGTGCACTGGTGTTGGCCTGCTTGAAACTGGTTGCGGTGCTGTGGTGTGTCGAGGTTGTGATGTGTTGAGGCTGTGTCGACGCTCACAGTAGAACATATGCTCGTCAACTGGGTAGATGCAGGCGATGCGATTGTTGAAATGTCGTGAAAGTCCCGTCAAATCTTCATGAAAGCCGAAGTGACGTAATTCTTCATCCCGCAAGCCTGAATGGCAGCCAGGTCTTTCCTGTGTGTTCCCTCGGTGCAGCTTCTCGTCTCATACATGTACCTCATCATCACACCATCTTGCATTCATTATCTCCCACTCGCATCCAACCCACAACCACCTCCTGCCAAAGCGAGCCGAGCGCGAGAGTCAAGAGAATGCCCGATCCGATGCAGCACTCAATGTTTTGTCTCACTGCAGCTGCGACAAGGTGTCGCGCCCGAACCTCATCCCGAGCCTCCAACAATAATAATGCACAAAAGTGGGTGATAACGTAGAATATGTCCTTCACAGACAAGCTGACTGCCAATCCCACTTCATATGTCCGTGAGGCTCACCATGCCACAATCTGCACCACCAGAAGACTCCCAGATAGAAGACTCACTCGGCCGCGCCTTCGACACCTGGATGAATGACTTCAATTCCACCCTTACTCGAGCCGAATCTCACATGGCTAACATCTCGTCCCCTCCGTCCTCCCATCTATCCTCGTTGCGTTGCGAGCTCACTACCTTTTTGGCCCAAAACCCTCCACCTCCAACCTCAGCTGCATCGCCGGATTTCTTCGAACAAACAATCTCTCCCGACCAGACTTCCAAACTCTACCCTGTCGCCCGAGCTATAATACTGCAGCTTTTTGTCTCGCATATTCCACACTGGCATCCCCGTTGGTCGAAAAGCAGAGCAGCTTGGACCTTCGGCGTTGATACAGCACGCACTAGGAATCTCATCAACCAAAAGCTCTTCGCGCACTGGCAGGAGAAGATGGAAAACAACCCAAAAGAACTGAGGAAGGAGATTGAACGGCTGGAAAGACAATATCGCGATTTGCGGCATAAGTGGGAGAGGGAGGTATCGAGTGGGAAGATGGTTGAAAGGGAGACCAAAGTATGGCTGGTGCATGCGCATCCAGGCCACACGGCCGATGAAAAGGCATCAATTCACGCCATGAATATCGAAGACCGAATGCCACATGTGATGAAAGATGCATACACTGCTCATCCCGTGGAGACCGACGGTTCGCTCCCCACAACTCGACGCCACCAGGACACCTCCGTGAAGTTATCACTCTGGAAAGCCTTTGAAGTCTTCACCTGGCGTCCTAGGCGGACGGACGAAGGCGGTGAGAAGGGGCAGGGTAGCATTCATCAGTAATAGACGCATGAAGACCGGGGATGACGAAGAGGATGGAGATGCTTTGTTGCGAGCAAAGTAAATTCGACAGGCACAGAAGAAGTCGGAAGCATGCGGTGAGGATGCGAAACGCTCGCTCGCCACATCACGTCCATTACCCACCACATAACCAGCACCGCATCTGCTGTCGAGGATACCGACCGTTGCCATACAGTATTCGAACGAGACGATGTTCTCCCTGTTCACATTCCGTACGATACGAGAAACACCGTCTTCTGCCTGCATGGAAACAACAAAGACGCATGTGTCAAGACATTGTTCCCGACAGCGCAGACGCTGGCATTGTTCGAAGCCGACCCTAAGCGCACGGGACGAGAGACATGATTCAGCTCTGCACGCAGCGAACCTTTGACCTTTCACTCGGTATGTGAATGGACAAATGTGAATTATGGCCTTCCTAAACGCTCTGACCTGTCTCAGATCCTATCATACATAATCTGCCTCCTGGATAGAGCCTTCTCCCCATTCTTCCATACACTCAGACTATGGCGACTTTCAAGACTGCTCTGTGCAGCGCCCTTGAGAGGGCTATAGACAACCGCATCGGACTTCAAGCTACATATGTCATCTTCCTCCTCTGGGTCTTCATCGCAGCCAAATCTGTTGTCGTCATTTCGATCGCCTCTCTCCTGCTGTCAACCACAACATTCTGGTATCTCGAATTCATCCCCTGTCGACTGATGCCTGACTGGTGGAGCCGCACTTGCAGCGTCAGACTTCTCGTCGCTATTCTGCTCGTCAATTTTATCGTTCCCGCCATGTTCCTCGTCCCCACTCTTAGCGAATCTCGTCCCAGGTCCCAGCCTTCAGCCATCTCCAGCATCTCATCCGTTTCCGACCTCACTGTTGCCCAAGACCGAGAAAAAGATAGCAACCTAGCCAAGGACATTCGCGATATGGAATTCCTATGGTGTAGTGTCCTCAGCGCAGCATGCGTGGCATCGCCCGAGCTGGCACACAACGAGTCCTTCATCGCAGAATGGGCAACCAATACGACGATAGCATGGAACTTTTCGAAATTCATGAGCAAATCCAAATACGCAAAGTTGGAGAAGCGAGCCAAAGATGGAGGCTTTCGGTGTGAACCCAAAGACTATTGCACGCATGGTCCACCATCAGAGAACACGGTGCGCGATGTCGACGCTACGACAAGGCAGGCGATAGCAAACCAATTTCTGGCATTGGCCGCTATCCTATACCGGCGTCGAGTTGACAAGTTCGGTCTTGTGCAGAGCTTGCACGAGGCTTTGGACCATAGCGATCGCATCAGGGGGAATTGGACATCACGAAGCAAGAAAATTCTGGATGTCGATGGGCAACAGCAGCAGCTTGCAAGATTCCAATGGTGGTGGCCATTCACCACGGCCATTGGACTCGGGAGGTCAAAAGCCAGACAGGCCTGGTGGAGCACTGGTAATGATGATGACTACGAAGTAGTCCTCAACAGTACCAGGAGATCTCTGGAGCAGTTCACGGAGAGAATACAAATTCTCCGAGCAGATCTGGAACGTTTGGAGAAGGAGAGCAGCACTAATGTGGGTAGCAGAGTCAAGGCCATCGAGCGGGACATTGACTCCCTTTTATCGGGTGGTGTTGTAAGTACTTTTGCGAGGGATTGGATGAGGAGCTTGACGACGGAAGTCGTGAAGAACATGACGGCATGGGATGTTTGGAACACTGCCCGTGATCAATCTAGGGACCTTGAAGAGGCTTTGACGATATTGAATGTCGGGGAGGGTATGGGACTGGAGAAGAAGGCTGTAATTGAGAATGCGGAATGGTGGAAGGGAGCGTTGGAGGATGGGAAGCTGGGGGCGGAATTTAAGATCGCAAGTTCGGAGCTCCTACGAAATTAGTCCTGCGCCAGGGCATTGACGACGGAACGTGAGTGTGTTCAGCATTGACTGTTGCAGCCTCAGGACCATCGCCAATGCCTCTGCACAGATGAAGTGAGCGGCTTGAGCGGCTTTCCGCTTCAGGCAGCTCCGTCAACAAAGACGAGAACAAACAAAGCATGCTTGCTGGAATCGTATCCGGCTACAGAGTCCTTGTTCGTCGCCGGGGCTTTGTTTGTTACTGTCGCCATCGACTGACTGCTCGAGAGCCTCTGGCTTCTATGACCATACACCATATCCCTCCAATCTGTTGATCGACACGCCTGGTCTCCCGCTTAGGCCTCCAGCCTTGGCATCAGGCCGAAACCGCTCTTGGCAGATGATCTTCCGCTTCTCGTTTGCTGCTGCCGCCACCATCACCACCACCACCACGTCTGCGGCGGAAACAGCAACTGTACCACCCCACATTTGGATTTGGCCACCACCGCACTTCTTTCAGCAACCTTGGGAAAATGCTTCTACCGACTGGGCTCAAAAAGCCGATCAACATCTTCTACAGCTTTCGACATTTTCTCCGCTCTACTCCCTTCCGTGGCTGCTGAAAGTCGACGAACCCATCCCTTACCCTGAACACGTCGGCCTACCGTACTGGTCGGCAGTAGACACAGTCAAGCTGTTCGACAGCTACGGCCTCGCTGGCCATCTGAGTTTGATCAACTGTAAAACTGTCGAGTCCTGGGAGTTTCCCCAAGATCATCGCTATATCTCGGGCCGGACTCCAATTTACGACTACCTCGCTTCATGGTTGGACCGATCGATTCTAGATGACACGGCTCTCCACTACCGCAGTCTGTCGGCCCTTCTTTGGCGCTGGATACAGAGACGAGTGCATACGGCGGCCCGCAGGTGGTACAACTTCAGCCATGACCTGGATGATGATCAGCACGTCGAACTCCTGACTTTGCTCATTCGCCATCGAAGACGGTCACTATCACGATTCACTGCCTCATCGTTCTCACTTTACGACCAATATCATAACGTGGTTGAAACTGCAGCCGCAGCTCGCTCTTACGTTCCCAGAGACGCTGAGTTTGTCGCTCGCGAAATAGTCCGCTGTTCGCGGATACAGTCGGAAATATCATGTCGAGCGAGATGGTTCCCGGTACTCAAAAAGCTGTACCTCAATAAAGTTTGGGTGGATGGACAGGATCTTAACACATTTGTCGCGTACCAGCGTTACCGTGCTATGCAATCAGTCGCGTTAGAAATGTATCAAATATTGACTCATTTCGAGACGGTGATCAGCATAAGACCCACGGACTTTGAGGTCATGGTAAGACCAAGCCATAGCCTCGTCTACCCTTGACGTAACTAACGTGATTGTAGAGAACTGCCCTTCTCTACCTCCAGTATATCGACTCCCGTTCTTCTAATGGTCCCAACATGCTCCATACTCTCGGATATCGTGCTGGTCTCTACGCCTTCCAGCATTGGGCTTTTCATCACGACAAGCTACTGCCTGCTTCTTCTTCTTCCTCTTCCGACGATGCTTTCGATGCCGCTTCATCTCCCCTCAGAGACGATGTCAAATGTCTCTTCAACCTTCGAACCGCCTTCCAAGTCCAAACCACCCTGCCACAGCTCGAGTATCCCTCGCCGCTCTCAGAATACGCCCGCCCGTTCCCGAGCCAACCCGAACGCGATAGGCTACTTACTTGTCCTAAAGTCCTTGTCCTATCTCGAAGTCGCCGCTGGATCCACCAAACCTTTGCAACCTTACAACTCTCGGACGATTCCTTCGCTTCTTCTTCAGATGACAATCACATCATCCCCGTTCCAGCACCTCTCGAACCCGCATCGCGGGACTGGAACTGCAAATTTGCTGGCGGCGGCGCAGAACAACGACTCCGAGGTGAACTAAGTGGCAAAGGACTGAGAATGGGCAATACCCCAGACGGCAAGAAACGGAGCTGGAAGGCTTTCAAGAGGGCGTCACATGGACAGAAGTGTATAGGTATGGACTTGCCAGAGGACCTTGCGAAACGTTTACAGATGGAGGGCATTACCGAACGACAAGAAGAACGTCATGTGTGGTGTTTGGATCTTCCTTGGGAAGAAGATTAAGCAAGTATAAATGACTGTCGCAATACGAGGAACCCTTATTCGCCTCGCTGATGCTAATATCGCTCTTTCAGATGGGTGACAGCTGTGTCCTGCAAGATGTGAGGTTCTCATACATGAACGTATTGCAGGTTCGGCAAAATGTAGGAGAGATCGAAGCAGATGAGTGAAGACGTCCACCTCTCCTCTCCCGCAATCTTGACCCGATTTCAATTGACAGGATGTAACTCACTTGTAGTTGCTAAAAGAAATTCTTGCCAAATACTCTCAGGCTGTGAGTATGTTGTGCAGCTTTTCATCAAATAATTTCCTGCCTGTCCCGCTCTGTAGCACCAGATCTAACACGACCATTCGGAATAATGCAATTCGTGCAGTACCGTTGACGAGATTGATTCAGCTTCAACCGATATTTCACCGCAATCATTTTGCCGAAAACGCAATGATTTTTTTTTGGTATTCTCCATCATCGTATTGAGCGAGAGGAAAGCTTCTATTATAAGACCTCCTCCAGCGGATTCAACGTTCCGAAAAAAAAAAGAAAGCGACCAGGTATTAAGCGTTCAGTTCTCTGCAGCGCGTGTCGCTATCAATCTCAGGCAAGAGCGATTCGAACGTTGAAGTATAGACTGCACTCAGAGATAATTTCAGCCGACATTCAATCTCTAATGATTGTGACATTTTTCCCACGCACCGGTTCCTTGGCTGACATTCGATCTGAGACTGTCTGTTCGTAGTCAGGGTTCATTTGCGTGGCAAATCTTTCCTTTTCCGTTTAAAATGCTCGTTGATCAGTTTCTATCGAGATAGAGCAGAGTGGAATTCGGAGTACTCGTGAAGCTTCAGGTGAGGCTAATGAGTGTCGACGTCTTTCGTTCAAGTGAGGCGATTGGGATGCTGACAGAAGACGAAGAGCTGGATGACTTCTTTCATGAAATCGTGGTCCGGCGTCCAGCTTCGACGAGGTGGCGTGGAACGCAAGGTGATTGGAAGCCACGGACTAGCGACAGAGACCAGATCGTGCGTGACTGATGAGATGAGCGACCGAGCATTTCAAGTGTATGCGGATCAGTAAAAAATCGCACGTATCTATAGAACATCTGAAGAAAGAGCTTGCTGGGTCACCACTCACTTGAACTCTGGCTTCTTGGTAGTTCTGAGAGGATCAATACGCCACGCTCCTCCATATTTGTCCAAAAGGCATTCCAGTTGAAACTCTCACGCCCAGAGCTCGTGCATAAGATTGTGATGTTGGCGTACATAACGCAGGCGAATGCCCAGCGAAGGCATGCCTGTCCTCCGCATTCGTTTTCAAAGAAGACCAGCAATTCTCGAAATTTTCAGACCGAGCGAGGGCAGAATTCACATTTCTACCGTGCCGCTTCCAGGTCGATATATCAATCGCCGGCGTGCATTTCCCAAAACCCGACATCCAGTCGATAACGTTGATGATATTCTTCTACTGGTGGCGATCGATGTTCAGTCGGATCTTCCGAAGCTCACCCCTGAATAGCATGCTATCCACTGGCCAACAGATCAGAGACCAAAGACGACCCGGGAACAAAGGCTGTACACTTCAAGCAAGAACTAATTGATATCGAGCAACTGCTGTATGCAGGTTTGATCTAAGACCAGTTGATCAGCAGGAAATGAATGATGTTCGCGGAGGAACCGAGTCATTATAATTCCGTCCCACTTTATTACACTCAATGCGTGGCGAGGTCATGGTTCAAAAGCTGGAGAATCTCATGCTTGACAGCCAGATCTTTCTGCCTTCCGATCATTCACACAGTAATGCCCTGGGTAGTGAAGGCACGAATGATAGAGGCACAATGGCTCTAAACTGGTCAATGTGCAGAGGAAGTAGAGTCGGAGCAACGAATGGCACATCAATTTAGGCAATGAGAATAATCGCGGAAAGCGGCTTGCCGCGCCTCAGTCAGTGCATGCTCTATACTTCATTCTCTAGGCACAGGTTGGTTGATCTAAATGCTGCCTGAAGCATGAGCGAGCAAGGTGGACCGAACAACATTGGTATTGAAAGGGTATCCGTGTCCAATCCATGCATGGTCCGGCCAGCGCAGAGCGTGCTGTAGCAGCGGCAAGTCTCTCCGCTGAAGGTGTGCTTCAAAGTGCTCACGATCTCTCGGAATAGAATGACGTGGCTTTGAATTTGTTGGAGGGTGGCAGTTGTGAGTTCGCACGTTGCGAGCGGGCTTCAGCTGATTGTTTTGGGCCAATACCATGTTCGATATCTTCTCGAACCGTGTCGCCAATGAAGGTGAAGACGGCGGCAGTGTCCAAGCTCCAGCCTGCGATTGCATTTGTCGCTTGGAGCAGGCGCGTTCCTCGCTGTTGAGCCTGTTCTTCACCGTGCCTGGACTGTATTGACCGCTAGCCTGCGCGATGGTGGACTGGACGGATGCCGCTTATCAGTGCGGCATCAGGACAGCAATTGCCGGGTACCTTGGTTGCGGCCGCAGTGTATTCCCAAGTTCTGGCCGAGGTCAGTGCAATGCAGAAGCATGACTGTCATGGACTTTCCCGTAATCTCAATCATCTCGCGCTGTGGGATACCGAGCCGAAGACCACGAAGACCGAACCTTGATCCCTACTGTAGCATGACAAACCATGCATAGGCTTAAGTATGACATCGAGAGCGTTTCCGTGTAACCTTAGCAAGTTTGCTGAAATGTTCCTTGAAAGATGACGAATTTTGCTGAGGCGAGACGCTACTGCCACCACTTCTCCCAAGGAAGTCGCTATACTTTTGCAGCGTCGATCACGCAACCTGGTGTAATTATAGCGCCTTGACCTTGCGCCCGCCATAACGCCTGTGGTCGGATATCTCACTGTACTTAGTCTTCGTGATATTACGTTGAAGTTTTCGAAACTTCTTCTTTTCGTGGACCAGCATTAGTCGAATGGATTCAATGCTCTGTATAGTGGACACATAGAGGCGATAATGCTTGGCCGGTTGAGCTTGGACTCCAAAGCTTGCTCTCCAGAGCCGAGACTGCGGACTTTGTCGCCTTGGAAGTGTTTCGCGGTCCTGGCGGAAGCTGGTTGGCTAACAACCACAAGGCTGTGGATACAAAATCTTCTCAAGCATTCTCAAAACCCGTCGCTCCTTCTTCTGTCGTATATATGTTGTCCGTCAGCATTCAGATCTCACCTTTCCTTGCGAGAATAGGGGAGGTGACCAACCTTGTTTCGTGAACCTTCCTCCTCCTTGCCCTTTCGAAGCAAATTCTCGACTTTTTCCAATCGACTGAGATTTGCATCCCGTTGACGCTCGAAGACGACAACCACTCTGACCAGCTCTTCGATCTTGATTAATTGGTGCAGGAAGAGATCTTGCCCTTCGCGATCGAGGACGTGTTGCTCGGTGGAGATGGAGATTGTGTCCGTACTGGAGCTTTCGCATCGGGGCTAGAGCAGCACTTTTTGTTGTTGCGCGAGGGCAAATGCTGCAGGGTTCGAGATGCGGTGTGCGAAAGACGCTGTCGGATGTTGTTGCATCATGTGTAGCTTTCCGCATGCTTGTTCTTTGTCGCTTGTTGAGAAGGGTCTGAGCTGCGGATCCTGTGGCGGTTGCTCGTCACGCATTGCCGTGGAAATGGACAGTCACAATCGTAATGCGATGCGATGCGATACGATTCGGTGGTCAGCTCGGCGATGACAAGAGATCGATCTGTTGAGGAGAAGTCGCAGAAAGCGGTAATGAGATCACCCAATCCTTTGAGAAGGGAGAGCAGCCGTCTCCCTTGCCGCTTTCAGGTTGCATTGCTGGTAGGAGGCACCACTGACCGCATTCACAATGCCAGCCAAGGGCGCCATCCACGATGGCTGGAAGTAGCTCAACGTACAAACATTCCAGAGGCAAGACGGATTTGGCCTTTCGTGGACTTGCATCGAAGGAGTTCTACGAGGATCGCGATAGCGATTCCCTGCAGCTGTTGCATGCATGAATGTTGTTCGGGAACAGTGCATTCTTTCATGCTGCAGCCCACCGGTACCAAGGTCGCTCTCGTGCACCGCAATTGCCTTCGAGGGTTTATTTGTTGGCACGTGGGAGACTCCTTTCCGCAATCTGCCGAAGCTCGTCGACATGTCTTGAAGCAGGGAGTCTTGATGACCGCCATCCTCGCCGTCATCGATTCTCGCCATCTTCTGCTGTGATTATCCCCAGCATAGTAGTCGGAAGAGGTATCACGCTTCCCGTCGCGGCCTCCTATCCATCCCATTATCTCCCAAGTCGATCTGCCATGCGAAACCAGGTTCCAGGTCCAGGTCCAGGTCCAGGTCCACGAGTAGATTGACTGTACACACACGTGGCTCCTCCTTTCGGCTTTCAATAAGCATTCTTAGGTCTAGTTTGGGAGTCGCACGCAAACACACACGGCCCTGTCCTTTGGCTTTCGCAGACACTCTCGCGCTTGATTCGATTCAGGCACTCTTTCTCCCATATTGCAATAAGGCCCCAAAGTTCTGGTCTTGGAGGCGCACACACACGCACACACTCCATTTCGATGGCTGACGGAGTACACCTTGTCTTGTTCGGCGGAATTCGTTTCTGGACATACTGGATGCTTGCTGCAGTGCCATTGGGATTCGATGAGGATCGAAGCTGATGACTTGGTCCACGAGAATTGCGGAAATCGAATGAATCGCCAAATCCAAGCCGTAGATGGCGCATCAGATCGACATTCGGCTGCTATATCGATCAAATACCGATTGCTACGGCGATTGAGTGAGTTGCTAATGGCACAGCAGATCCACAATCGACATTGAGCTGATAGAGCGAACATCTAGTGGACCATGATGAGCGAGTCGTCAATGCTTGGAAGTATGTACGAAGCAGAGTGAGACTGGGCTGACGAAGTTGCCAGAGAAAGGTGAGCAGTGGGAGCAAGATCGCATTGATTGACAGCAGAAGATGATTCTTCGACTATGCCCTGATCCGCAGTGTAAAGAGCAGTAGTGCGGCTGGTCTTTGGTCGAAGCTGAAGCTGATGTTCTGAAGACCAAGGTACGGGGAGTCGAGCATAGTAGAGAAGTCTTGGGGTAATGAGATGTTTCCGTTGACTGGTCGACGCTGCCGCATTCAAGGTAGCTACTTCATGAACAATCGTCTTATGTTGGCGGTGTGCTGATATCTTCAATTCGGCTTGAGAGTACGTCGAAGAGGGTACTGAATAGGATGGCTGAGCAGATGTACGCCGGTCGGGAGGCTGCAAAGGTCGCGAAGGCCAAGAAGACGGACGCTCAGGCGGTAAAGAAAGCTACTGAGAAGCTGACTGAAAAGCCGCAAGCACAAGGCCAGAGTGTGGAGCAACCGAGACCAGAAGAGCGGGAGGAGAAGCTTCTCAACATGCGACAGGGCCTGCACCAATCTGCCCAGGCCAACACCATCCGTCAAGCAGCCATAATCGACCAGCAGATCCAAGCCAACGCCGCTGCCGCCGCTATCGACCCTTAAGCTGGACCGAGTACAGCTGTCGGTGGGACTTCTACGCCTGTCAAGCGTCCCAAGCGCGGTGGCGGTGGTGCCACTATAAAGCAGAAGCAGAAGCAACCTGCCAATGCTGGCGCAACTTGCGATCAAGTTGATGATGACTTCTCGTCTTGCTCGTCTGAAGAGGACCTGGCTGATATCACTGAGGAGGAAGCTCAGCAGCAGCTGGGGCAGCAGCCGTGGAAGTGCTTTCGATGATGACATCTAGTCGCAGTATCTGCCAGGCAGAGGTTGGAAGGATGTATTGTCGAGGCAGGTCTGTATAGCCGAGAGCCCAGTAGAAGACATGCAGACGCATATCCCAGAATCGACGCATATGCGAGTATGATATCTTCCAATGCTGTCTCCGAACGCCCTGCTGGTTGCCCTTGGAATGTGGAACCCTCGCGTGCACATGAAGCCGCCATAGCGTTATCGTGTTGATCAACTTTGCCAGCACCGTTCGCTGGAGATGTGCTTAATCGATGTATCTCGCGTCGTTCTGAAGTCGTGCGATCGTAAGACGGGGTAGAGTCGTGAAGACGTGTCGCAATGCGTGAAGCAAGAAGTCGCGATCTTAACTCCCGCCAATCGGACGCCCTGTCAAAGATCTGAGTTCCTGTGTGATAACATCTTCATACGCGGTAGTTGGCTCAGAGGCGCGCATCAGCGACAGGCTGTACTCAAGACTCGTCGCGATTAGAGTAGGGCGGTAGGAGAGGGATTCTGCTCGGAGGGCGTCGATAGAGACATCTTAATCGGAGGCGACGACGGCGCGTTTAGCGTAGCGAAGCGTCCTTATTGCGACTAAGACTCTCTTACATAGACGCGAGGAAGAAAGGAAGTAGAGTCGAGTCTCTTGCTATACAAGAGCGAAAGTGTTGAAAGCAGTCGCCTTCGCGAACGACGCGTAGTTCTATAGACCCTGGGTGGGCAGGCTCACCTTGGCACGGCAATGACTTTGCCGCTTCCTCCCAAACTACACCCTTCCAACATTACCAACCGAGGCCTCGAACCTTCAAAACGACTGAGTTGAATCGCCAACTTCGAAGCGTTGTGGTACTATTCGCGTCCTGAGATCGAGAAGAAATCTAGAGCCGGAAGGTTTTGGGACATGTCAACAAGGTATACATTGCAGGTCGCTCCGCGATTAACACCCAACAAACCCGAGATGCGACAAATGGATTTACGAGAGCATGCACGCCACAAGATCGACCGCGATTTCCAATGCGAATACATCAAACGCGGATACATCAAATGCGAATCCATCCAATGCGAATCCATCCAATGCGATAACATCTGATGCGATAATGTCCAATGTGAAGCCATAACATCCAATGCGAAGCCATCCAATGCCACGGCATCCGCTGCCAAAGTCTCCAATACGAGCGGAACACAAGGCCACAACATGCCACAACATCAATTTTGACACCAGAATCGCCGACTCCGCTATCCCGATTCACCTCGTCGAACATCAATTTCTGATCAGTCTGATCTGCCCAGCTGATGGTATCTGCTGCTTTCGCAGAAGCACTGCACTTCTCCTGCTGTGCTGTCCTCGACATTCAAGACTCCTAAGACAAGGACTACGACGCCAGAACGACAAGAGCAGAGCGTTGTTCTGAAGGTTCAGGCGAGGCAGGGTGAAGAGCAGCACAGAAGGGCATTGGCCAGCAAAGATGAGAAGTCGAATCCAGACTAGGAGATTAAGCAGCAGGAACTTGCGCTCTGGACACAAGGATAAGACCTTGGGGACACAATTGCTCCAGCCAAGTAGGAGCGTTGTGGCGACTGGACTAAAGCAAGGTCAATGTTTGGTTGTATCAAGCAAGCGTTGAGCTAGGATTGTCAATGGAAATCTACAAGATTGAGCACAAGGATGTCACTTACTGGGCTATCGGCACCTTTGCCTCCCCTCACGCCAAGCTGGTCGAGATATCTACTGCAAAATCGTTGTCGTCTGGAGAAGAAGAGTCACCAGTGTGTTTGAAATGGGTGCCTTGAGCCCATGTACACTTCGACGTCTTGTAGATGTCGGTAGGGAAGCGCACGGGTCGACATTGAAGTATCTTTCAGCACGCCGTTATATCAGATGTTGTGAGTCATCGTCCAATGGAGTGTGGAGAGCTGATCCGAAAGATCTTTCACCATCAGCTGCTTCGACCCAGCTGTCATTGAGCATTCATCAAGGGCTGGTCCAGAGGGAAAGATGCTTCGTCACGACCATTCTGTAAGCTGCTCAAGCTCGGATCTTTTGCTGATGATGTTTCTCGGCGAAGTCTGTTTGGGGAGTTTCCAGATCATCGGGCTCATCTTGGAGAGCTTTATGGACCACCGAAGCTTGTCATCTGAAATGGTGGCGGATGGTCTCCTAGCTTGGACTCCCGGCAGTTCTCGCAAGCCGCCGGTCACGACGTTCCTCCTGCCAAGTCCTACAATCCTGTGGGATGAACTACCCAGCTGCGCCAATTCCAGCAATCCTCAAGCTCCCCTCGGCGAAGCTCCCGTGAACCCCAAACTTCAAGGCAGAGATTTCAATCCTGGTAAGACTTGCCGACACAGAGGAGGTCGGTGGTTGACAGGGAGGGAGATCACTGATCCCAGGATTACGACCTCAGCAATGCTTTCCTAGTCATCGACTGTGAGAAGATCATTCACTGCGTTGGCAACTCCGAGCAAGACTCGTCCAGGTGAGGCAAGTTGCTCATTTGAGCTGTATCTACGTGTCAAAATGTTGCGACGCCAGAATGGAAGCCCAGAGGATGCGCCGTCTGTAATCTTGATCCTAAGAAATGGGTATCGGCGACATGGGTTCCAAGAATCTGCACCCAGAATGTAACAACGAATTCGGCATCTGGCTTTCCTGGCTGAGAGACTGTCGCATGGCTTTGTGATGCCTTGCTCTCTTGACATCTTGCGCTCCGGTTGCCATTGTAGTACACTGGCCACTCCCACCGCTTGAGTTCTCATCGTCGCTGCCAGGCACAAAGCCACTTTGCGAGGTAGCGCGCTTACTTATTTTCCGGGTTGCAGACGAAACTGGATCACTTTCTGCAGACCCAACGCTTTCAGAGGGCAGAACACATGCCAACTCCATCCCACAGGCATCTTCGGACGCTTGCTCGATGTCTTTTTCTCGATGTCATGATCTTGCGTCTCGGCGGCAACACGGGCTTGAGAGCTGCAAAGACTCACCTCAGGGGGCCTCGTTATACCAAGCCTTGAAGTCGTAGCTGAGATGTCCGACTACTCGTAGGCATAACATCACCATCTGGGATACACCTACTCACCAGGACTGTATGGAAGCGCATGCCCTGGGCATTCTTTGAGCTCGTTCAATGGCGAAGACCGCCAATCGCGAGCCAGAAGCAAATACCCCCGACGCTGCATCAAGCTTGCGCCTGGATCAAGTTCTGCATTCCGCACTGCGTATTGGGCACCGATTGTGAAGGTTAAGAGGAGTGCACAGCATAGTCGTTCTATGCTGACAGCACAGAATTCAATGTCAACAAAACACAATCGCAGCCACAAGACAACGCACCTGACTCTCACTTCAAGGCAAGGCACGAATCCACCCAGGTATCCGCAGACACGAATGATGGGTTTTCAAGGCGGTCTCTTTTGGCTTCCTTGTGCATTGCGATGGCCTTCAGATCATCACGGATATGGACGAAAGAGCCCCTGTGCACATGTCAGGCATCGCATTTCAGGTCGTCGTCATGCGTGTTGATGTCACTGCTCTTCTGTCAAAATTCGGCGAGTGCCTTTCACGGGCGTTCAAAAGGATCCATGAATGGGAAAGTAAACATTGGCCCAACATGTTAGTCAGACGCATACTATCAGCATGCATGTCTCTGATCCTAGAGGTGCAATGTCTCCGTCCATTCAGCAAAATATCCTGCTGCTTCTTTGGTATATCCATATCAGCATCGGTACCTGTCTTGTGCCAGCAGCCTGTGTCTCAAGTCTTGCTCTAGGCTGGCTTTTCGAATGACTCCACTGGCACGAAGGCGCAATTCATTTCAATGCTCGAGCTGGCGGACCTGAAAAAGCGGCAGACATCACATTCGTCTCGGAGGCCGAGCCACGCTATTCAAGGACAGATCCTGCTTCAAAGTGTTTCATTGAAGCAAATACTTATGCTTTGGATCTCATGCTCGAGCTCTGATACGTCATCATCGGTCTGTACTCTCTGTGCTCTTGACAACCGTCCAGCACTCGATCCCGCTGCAGCTGCCAGATTCAGAGGCCCAGGTGCTAGATCTGCGATGATCATGAAGCCAGACCAACATCATTCCGGATTACTGAGCTCACCTTTCGTCACATAATATGACAAAGGGCTCCAGGCGGTTGAAGGTGGCTTCTATGATCGTGCTTCTTCAGCCTAAAGACTCCTAGACAGCGTCAATTCGATCCACGAATCCTTCGCGATTAGGCTTCAACTTACAAAGTACAATCAGATCTTGCTTAACGGAGGCACAGCCTCGTCAGGCTGTTTCAAGCTAGAGGTCTGCGCTCTCAGATGGCATTCCGCCGTATGCTAGGAACTTCTCCTCTACCAGTTGAGCAATGTTATCAATTTGGGACGCATCTTGGTGTGGGATTTTTGCCTGTCTCGCAGCGAGCTGAGAGAAGTGGTCATCAGCCGGCATCATGTCGAGTAAGTCTTGGTGTCCTGAGCTACTGTCGACCAAAAGGTAAGTCGCTCGTCAAGGGATGGGATGCGAAAAACGATCTTCGACCCTAAGCCGCCTTGTCTTCACATGGTACAAGATAATCATGCAAAGGTGTGAAGTTCCTGAAATGCATCTAAGCCTACTCTCCGACATTATCAACTGCCAAAAACCAAGGTAGACAGAGACCTCGTGAAAGGAACTCCAAGCCAAGTTCCACCACCGCCGCCGAGGGAGCGCTTCCGCTTTCTCTACCGCCAGCGAGAATAGGCCTGAACAAGCTCTCACATTCTCCTGGCTTCTTTTATATTCGCGCATCATCAAACACATACTGGATGGTCTCCAGCACTCGCAAACTTTTGCCACCCCCTTGTCCATGTTGACGAGCTTAATCCTCACGAAATGGAACTTCACCAGTCTCGAATTAGCCTCGTGGTAAAATACCCGTGCGCTCCGCTGGAGCTCTTCATCCCAGGATCCCGCTCCCCACGCATTTGCGATCTTGGGAATATGGAATTCCTACCTGTCAGTTCAAGATGCAAGTTCTCGGACACATCATACCTGGGTTGCCTCCGACTATATAGCGAAAGCAAAGACCGTTTTGGTACTCAATAGGCTCATTCCTGCTATCGGAGAAGTCTGCCTCTTTTTTTCCTGTCGACATGCTTGACTACATGCAGCTCATTCACAAGATACAAGAGCCTGGAAATCAAGGGCCAGCGACAGCGACTGCGACAGCCAAACGAATGCGGGCGGATTTCAACAAGATAAAGCCTACGAGACTCAGGAATTGACCTTGCAATGTTTGCAGCAAAGATTTGGCAGCGCGGAAGTTGACCATTGGCCAGAGAAGGCTTCTGCGACCATCCGAAGACGATTGAGCTGAGAAGGCTTCTGCAACCATTTAAGCATATTTAGGAGCATATCGTATCGCGATCAAGTTCGAAGCATTCGCTGGCGTCAGTAAAGGATGTTGAAGATTGTATGTGTAATGTTGAGGACGCCTCGCTGCTGATGTCCCGTTAGCATTGCCGAAGCTGGCATTACATCATCGTCTCGAGCGCCTGCCACATCCCAACTCCATCCCGAGTATACGTGACCTTGCAAGTCTGCACACCGACATCGCCTCTGCCCCATCGACGGGCAGAAGACTGTCCGCACTATGGTATCAACAACATCAATGTCATCCAAAGTACCGACTGAGACCGCTCTCCAAGAGCATGACTACGATGATAAGACCTGCCATCATGAACGCGAAGATGAATGGGTGTTCGTCGACAAATCCCTGTAGCCTCCGCTTCGATAATCCTGTCTGTCCCATGCTTGCGTGCTCAGAGAGCGACTCGGTCTAGCCTCGTCAATATCGCAATGTCAAGCTTGCATCATGCAGCACCAGCTTACCTGATTTGAGTTGAGAAGGCGACTCTTCTTTCCTTTCTTGCCTTCCAATACCTGTCCGCCGCCCTCTGTCGTCGTGGTGGTGTAGTAGCGGGATCGCAGCTGCATTGGATGTGTCGATGGCTTTTGTGACTGCATACAAAGGCAAGCTATATAATCGCTTGTCCCTGATACTAATAGAGGAATATTTGCAGCAAATCGGCTTCGTCTGCTTTGCTAACCTCTATCCCCAACATTCTTATACTATGGTAAGAACATGTCTGCACTCTAAATTCACACTTTGCAGATATTTTGGGACTGATACCTGTCTCGGGCACCTCGAAGGAGCGTCGATGATGCGTAAGCTATATTGCGACTGAAATTTGTTTTTTTCCCAAAACAAAAGCAATGAATGACTCCGCAGATGTCTTTGCACTGACAGCTGTCAAGCAATCAAAGGGTCTACAGATATCTTTGGATTGACCTCTGTCTCAGGCATCTTGTATCAGCTCGGAACGATTCTATGCCACATACCTCCTACGCGAGACCTTGCGTATGTGATCCTGCTGTGTGAAAGAGACTGAGACTCGATCGTTTGAAAAGGCGGTGGTCTAGACAATGATGTTAGAACAGGCGGAATGTAGCGCTCTTTCTTGTCTTTGCAGTCGTCGACCTGGCCATATCCGTTCGTACGTGCTTCCCGTTGTCTTTGATCGCGTCCGATGTTGATTGAGCCAAATGTCACCTTGGCGAGTAAAACCATTGCAATGGGCATCCGATACGCTATCGACGACTATCAATCCAGTCCTGGATCCGCAGACCTATCAAAATGAGATGACATCAAACTATTGCCTCTCATTAGTTCGACTCAGACTCTAATGCCTTATAGTCTTTAAGAATCCGTATCAATGAGACGAACGAAGCTAGGTATACCTAACGAGTGTCAATTTCTGAGTAGAAATGCCGAGAGGATCCACCTACCTCGCTGTCTTGTAGTTCGTGCACTGTATTCGATGAGGATTCATTATCAAGCATGCTCTCATTAGACTTACTGTGCCCCGTATGCAATCTCCGATTAAGAATATTTTATGAGATGAGGTCTCATCCTGACAGAAATGTGTAAGCGGCCAGGCTAAGGCTTCAGTCTCGAGTGTCTGCTGCTGGTGACATGAGGCGTTCGCCTGGGCCGTGACATATCTCTTTCGGATGCAAGTTCGGTGGTTGGGACGTTTGGGGGAGACATCTTTCGAGTTGAAGGCGAAATGCAGAATGTTTCTTTCATTGCAGGAACTGCCATCTGCATTTCCGCAGGCTGGACAGCGGCTCATGGTTGGCTTGCCCTTCCCGGCAGGACAAAGGGCACGAGATGACTTTATCGCGCTGCGGATCGATGCAACTTGCTGCTGCTGTGGCAGCGCAGATAGAACCAACGCAGCGCAGGGCCTCATGCCTGCTGTGCTACGCTGACCTTCACTTCCGGCTTCATCCTCTTGCTGGTGACCATTCATGATCAATTTATTGGCAATGACCCTCAATGTGCCTTTCATGCTGTCCTCAGCCCGACGTGGTCAGCGTGAAATGCGGCAAGAGGCATGAGACGCCTCATAAATGTGTCCGCAATGTGATCATGGTGAATCTAGCAACAGTGCACCGCACACTGCATCCCGCGCTGCCCAGTGCAGCAAAATATCCCCAACGGCTGCTGATGTCTTAGCTTCTTCCTATCCCACTCTCAAGCTTTCTTCTCTGTATAGCCAAAAGTATCGCTGAAAATGCACAAGTCCGCCAAATCTGTCTAGCGCCGAGCGATTGGCTCGAGCTCCAGCTGCTACGAGGACGTCGTCGACGACATCGCCTCTGAAGTGGGCGCAGACGAGGATTACATTAAGGAATTTGCTGGCCTGACCGTCTGGGAGCTTCGTCATTGTATGTGCTGAGGCTCCAGACCTTTTGGTGAACCTCTGCTAACTTTCTTCCTCGAGCAGGTAACCGCACTGAGCCCATCGAAGAAATGCAGCTTGCCGCTCTTCAGTTACGCCCTGACCTACGGGTACTCTGGCAACGTCAAACCCTCCTTGAACACATCATTGACCTAGTGTCCACCATTGCCCTGCCTGACTCTCCGGGTATCCAGCGTAGAGATGACATCAGATCAATCAAGCAACTTGTCTGCTGGCACATCTCGCCTGCTGCCTGGCCTGCTCGTTGAAGGTCCGTCAGCATCTCTTGACCACTCTTCAACAATGCTGTTCATATTCAGCGTCTTCCTCGATGCAGTTGCTTAACATTTGCAAGGAGGCTTTCGTAATTCAGCGGAGGTCCTCGGACAAACAAGACTTTCGGTTGGATTTGGAAAACGAATCGAAAAGGGCGCCAAATAAATACTGGCATCACGAAAGCCTCGTTTCATACGTCAGGCCGTTCATGCCACGCAAGGCCAATTCTCTTAGAAAGTCCAGCTCGAAGATGATGTCTTGCAAACAACACGCTTGGTCTCGGCTGGTCAGACTCGTGCGCAAGGTCATGTCAAATGTGGTTTTTCGAGACCGATGAGGTCGGCGCCAAAAGCCATCTTCTTCCTCATCCCTAACTCATCGACGAAGCTGCCAGTCGACCCCGATAATTTCTAGTCTAGTAGACTCCCTTACTGGTTTATTAGTTCAAACTAGAATTCTTGCAGTTCCTCTTACCCGCTCCCAAGATTCCAGTCGATATTAGTTGATAATGTAGCGGATGGGTTCTCCACTATCTCTAAAGCTTTGATTATGGCTTCTAGAGTGCTGCGATACGCTTCTCGCTCCTCTAATGCCTTTGCCACATCGCCGTAGCCCGGCTTCTTAGAGTTTTGTAGCTGGAGGATAAAGTGTGCCTCGGCAGATCTCAAGGACTCCGTTAGGGCCTTGAGGGTCGTTTCGCTGTCGAGTAGCTTACTCGCATGGCTATGTTCGCTCTAGATCTGGATCCAGTGCCTTCGAGTATAGTCCGGCAGAGATCTTGTATCGCAGGAAGACTACTGCGTAGCTCCTCCTTTCAAGCGCAAGCATGTACGTACTAGCTGACTACACCGCTATCGACTTGCAAATAGACATCGAGAAGTCTACGAGTTGCGAGTTCGGTTCGTTCTCTAGTATTTTGTTGAGGCACAAGACGCTGCTAGCAATGCTGAAGCTGTCTCTCATATGCGGAGGAGGCCTTATCGAATTCCTGTTTCTGCCGTTTCAAACTGCCAAGATTGGTACCTTTGAGCTCGAATCCAGGTGCTTCTAGAGACATATGCGATGCATCCAGGAGTTTAGACAGGTTTTCCTTACTGAAGCATTGCACAGCGGCATAGAAGACGCGGCGTGTAGTATCGTTGTCGATCTGTGCAGTGGTAGACAACCTAGAAGAGCGAAGCATCGCGTCAAAAAGAACCCGGGCGCCACAACTATGTCCATCGGGCTGTGTCGGTCTGTCTTGCGTCCACGAGTATCGCCATTACTGGTCGCTTACCGGGAGTGTGGAAAGAAACTTTGCGAGAGCGGCCTTGGCTTGGTCGTGGTACCTGTTTTCGGGCTAAGGATCCATGATGATACAGTCGCGAATAGCTCGATAGGTGTATGCAACGGCGTAGTGGCGGCTGAAGTTCATGGGCAAAACCATCTGCGGTAGAGCATCGAACAGTTTGTCCTTCATAGGCCGGTATTGGGCTCGAGTGCTGCTCAAGGGACCTGCACATGCCGATTCTACAACATGGTAGCTCGGATGCACGACAAGGCGGCACAAGAGATGCACAACATCTCTTCTAGGACATCGCTTTGGGAACAGGGTTTGTGGCGGAGGAGTCATTGGGAATGAGCTCTGACAGCGTCGCCATAGACTGAGGCACACGCACGGTCTCGTTTGCGCTTAGGGTTAGCCGCATGAACCATCATAGTTTGGACGCTTCCTGATGTCGGCACATTCTTGGAGGCTCGGAAGCAGGTGGACCTACTCGACTTCAAACAAGTGCTCGTCCTGCTTGGCCAAGACCGCAGTGTCTTAATCACAGATGTGATGTCGTGGGAATAAGCTTCGAAGGTTCAAACTCAAAATTGTGGTCTTGGTTCCTTTGCACTTCACGGTGCGCGCAGCCGCACCTCGACATCTGTTTTCATGGATTTTGATCAGTTCCTATGGACTTTGATCAGGAACTGATGGGCCAATTTAGACAAGAGGCTCGACATCTTGTCCAGGATACACGGCAGCCCAGATTTGTCTCTCATAAAAGAGGAGAGACATCACTGTCTAGATTCGGTCTCCTGTTTGTACGTTGCATTCCGATCGACTGCGGAGGTCGTCCAGTGTCGGCTTCGAGACGTACGCGGCGCAGCGACGAGCATCGAAAAAGAATTGTCGCTCCAGTGTTTGATAGAGGTCGAGCTCGTGTCAAAGAAAGGCCATTCACAGGCAGCTGTCGGAATTATGCTACAGGAGTGATTCAACGTTGGACATTATTTCCATGATGAGCCTGTGTACAGACTTTGAAGGGACACTTGTTGAATCGTCGTCAGAATTCCTCCATTCGTGATACATCACTTCGACAACGATTCTTGTCTGATTCCTAAACGCGAATGCTGATGCCAAGGCTAAAGTTGATGCTGATGGAGTACCTACTCCCAAGTATCACACCGGAGTGCCCACCTATCGCAGTTGTCGCAACACTGCCCATGATCACATTTCTTCTTGCGTCTTTTGGGTGTCCGACAGCCAGTGTCCAATGTTCTCATGTGCATCAAGATGCGTAAGTTGCTAATCTCCATGACGTCTTGAGCTTGGTTGGACTGCTCCTGCGCGTGCGTGATGCGATTACTCTTCTTGGGGAGTAAGAAATACATATGCCTCTCGCGATGTCTCATATGGATCTCAAATTGTGCAGCATTGTCTCGCATCGCCATAGCACCGTGCCCTCCCCTTGCTTCTTCGTGATGATACGCGACAACACGCTCTTGCTCGATCTCAGCAGGGTTGGCTCCGCCTATTGGCCATGATGCGTCGGGTTGAGCGATCTTTTGGGCAGGTATCGCTGCAATGTCGGCGTTGCTCGTTGTTGGGAAGGTTGCAGAAGTCGCGTCGCTCACAAATACCTCTCGAGGTATCGCGGAGTGCACAATTGTGTCTGGGCAGTGAGGTAGAGGTGAAGGCTGTGCGTGACCCATTGACAGCGGGCGTGCCTGGTAAGAAATTTGGGCTGTTGGTCAGCGCATAGCTGTGAGACATTTACGTTTTGCGTGGAGTCGATGGGAAGACGAAGGCATTTCCAGTAGAACTACCCAAGCTAGTTCCCTTCCGTCTCGTGAGACTTGTCGCTTCTGCCTCTCGGCTCTACTGCCAGATCGGCAAGGCTTCCAGAGCTCACGACTGACAGCATAATCGAATGAGTGCGGCAGGACTTTGCAAGGTAGGAATGCTAGTCAGCCCCGACTTCCTGTATGAGATACCCTCCCTTGCGAGCTATGCAGATGCGTTCCAGCTCGTTGCATTGGGAGCAGTCCAGTCGAATCTGTGCTAAGCTCAACTTCGCGTTGAACACGGATCAGCAATTGAATCATGGGTGGACCTCGAATGAAGGTGGTATTTGTCGTCTCGAAACGAAATTGATGAGCTTTGGTCGCAGCAATGATACCGTGCAGGAGCGATGAAGTCTGGTCAAGAAATTTGGCACAATGTCAAAAGTGGCAAAACACTTGGCATGTTCCGTGGGGGACCGATCATGCTGTTCATGCTCATGCACTGCGGTCGTTCATGCGCTAGCTTCTGGACGCTGCAATTGAGCCACCCTCGCCAGCTCGAGAGGTCTGCACAACTCAGCCTTTAATACTCTCCACATCCTACAGAAGTCCGCGCGACAACTGCAGACTGTGTTCCACCTTGCTCCTCAGGCCTACCATTACCTGATCATAACACTCACTCTCTGGCATCACAATGGCGACAAACAGCCAGCAGTCCCTTTCCTCAATTCCGCCTCAGTACGACATCAAGCCTTTCTCATCTTGCATTGACAGGACGCAGCATATCGCGGATTACTTTGGTCCATTGGGAGAGCAGGCTCTGAGCGTATACTGGACAAAGAAAGCAGAGGCCATCACCCGTTACATGGAAGGCTCAAAACGCTCTGATCAGCTAAGAGAGCTCCAAGGGCAGAAAGACGATGTTCATGATTTGCTCCTGTGAGCTTGCACCATCTCCGAGCTCCACGGGCCGAGCACCAAATCACCAAATGTTTCCTTGCTTCGGCGGCAAATAGGCTTCTTTCCTCCATCGACTCCTTTCACATACAGCACTAACATTTTGAACCTCATTATGGAGCTCGATGGCCAATCTCGTCATGTTCCTGTTGAGGGCATCAAAAGTATAACTGGTATCTTTGCGCATTCTTTCGAGCTCCCTACGCAGACTGGGAATTTGGCGGTCTATAGCCTCGAACTCGCCTACGGTGACTCCCTGGACATTCTCTCGCCAAGAGTATCGAGGTAGCGTTTGATATCCTTGCAGCTACTCGAGCAGAAACACAAATATCGTCTCGTTTCCAGAACCCCGAACAGCATCATCTTCAGCCATACGACAGTCCTAAGGGCTGACGATACCCTGCGAAGTTCCATGTCCGGCACAGGGCGGATTTCCAGCGATCTATCTGCTCTTCTGCTCATTGTACATGTCTAAATCCCGGCTATGGTCCAGAGAAGGGGGTGATATCATATTCAACACAGCGCACTTGGATCATGTCGAAGAATCGAGCGCAAGACCAGCGTAGAGATCGCGAAGGAGGACTCCAACGATCAACGCCAATCTTGAAGGACACACGAGTTGACGTGAAAATGATGGAGCAGCTTCCGAAATGAGAATATGAAGACATGAACCAAAGCTTACCCAGTGAACTCATTTCCATAATTGCCTTCTCTATCGCAAGGGTCGGATTGGAATGTTCTCCAGGGTCTCAGCGAATGTCAACCACCATCTTTCCCATCCTGGAGCGCAAGGCACTCATGAGCAATGGATAGGGCAACGGTTGCTGCGTTGAGGACAAAAACATTGAAAGGCACAGAAGAGAAGCATTAATCAAACGTCCTATATCGCTACTCATTCTTTACATTGTGTGTAAGTCCATTGCTATAGACTCAATGGTGACGATGCCCTCTTCCCTCACTTCGACCGATCTATGTGATGTGATGGCAATGTTATTGATGTCAGATCATTTCAGTGCCTTGACTCATACCAACGTCTCCGATGTCTCTGCTGTCCTGCCACGGTAATGTTGAATGCTCGCATATATATGTCATGCATGGCAAACCTTCCGCCCCCGGATCTGTCGAAGCTGCGCAATCTGCGTGCAAATACACGTTCACAAGACCAGAAAGCTGTATTCATCCTTGGCTACTTGAGGCCTCTACCTCCTTGCCTGCAGCTTGTGCTACACCTCTTCTACCAATTCCATCGATTTATTTTCAAGCCAACATCTCCAAAGGCCTCTGAGACATGTTCTTTCAAGTGCTTCTCGTTATCGAACAAATCAATGCAATCTGACGTGTGGAAGCACACTTCGAGTCGAGGATGCTGATATCCAGCTCCACGCAGTAGTGTGGCAATGACAGCCCACTTACGCTTCATGGCTTCGAATTCGATCTGGTCACACCAGTCGAAGTGCACCTTGAGCTTCGTTACCGACTGGTGCAGTTCGATCGGAGTATGAAGCAACCAGTCGCAGGCCACGATCAGGTTCTCAGGCGGATCGATATCGTGGCCACACGTGAGATCAATACTGAAGCTGTTCGCACCGTACCATAACTTCAGGGTCTCCGATCGAATTTGCTTGCACACTTTGGTGATGGCTGGTTGATCCGCTGTGAAGTACCAATGGCGCCACTAATGTAGACATTAGCATCGATCGCTTCCCGGACAAGAGAAAGCGAAAATGGGGACATCCTCCATTGGCGAGTATGTCTAAGCACATCCTCTCATGGCCCAGATGCTTTGCAACAATCACTTTAGCGATCTTCAGCATCCGCAGCCGGGGCTTACGCTCAAGACACCAAGCCGCCGTTGTCAATACACGCCTACTTACCGTGTGAGAGTCGTGGACACCCTCTGGCGGACGCATGACCTCAGCCGGCATGCATTCTACAGGCGGTGTGAACGACAATTCGAAGATATAGTCCCGGAGCTCCTTAGGCAGCCTCGAGAAGGGAGAGTTCCGAAGAGCCGAAGTTGGTGGTGGTGGTGGTGGTGGTGGAGGATATTTGAGCGCCATGCCAGAGAACACTTTCCAATCATGCGGCTTGGGGTTTCGAACGAGGTGTCCTAGCTTTTCGATGAAGAAGTCTACGTCTTTTGGTGACTTGGGATCGTTCGATGGCCACAACTTCTCGACGAGGGTGGACCTGTACTGATCGCTCGTGGCGAATTTGTTGACCCAGTTCTCGGCGTGTTCTTCGTATTCCGATAGCAGCATGTGTTTCTGCCATGCAAAGAGGTGGACCCGAGGTGAGCGTCGGGTGGCTTCGCAGATGTTGTTCTTGTTGTTGTCACGGCTTTTTGCTCCATACCACTGTGAGAATGGAGGTCAGCACATGTTTCATCTTCGGAAAGACTACGTAGCAGGCGGGCGTACCACTGAGCCTTTCTGATAGAAAGGAACATCTTCTTGCTCCATCTCGCACAGACACCACAATGCGGGCCTCAGTATGGTTTAGCAGATTCCACACAAAGGCACAAAGGTGTCTCTCCAGAGGCACAAGAGTGTCTCTTCATCCGTTGGGCTTTCGCTCGATTCATGTATCTCCCTTCAACAAACGCCGCTATCTGCTGAAATCGATAGACCTGTGCACATCATGCCGCCTGCCTGCTCCCCTGCTGAAAACAAGCTGCTTCGCGTGTCATTCCCGTACATTGTACTTCTACTCTACGGAATCCAGTATGCGCTTGTCGGTCTATGCGGCAGCGAGCGTTCTGAGGGTGAAGCCACGCTGCACTCGCCGGTGCCGAAGCAGGTCATTACGCACAAGTGGGCCACATCCAGGCCACTGAACTACAACGAGCAGCTGATCAGCGGTGTCCGCGCCTAGCATTCATTACGGATTCGTGCTCTTTCCCGTTCCTCGTTTGCGTTCAAGTGGGCATCACCCGCGACGAGATTGGAGGCCAACGCCACTCACTCCGCAAAACCAATTCCAATGTCCCGATCTGCGACGAGTGCTTAGCACTTGATTGTGCAGAGATCTGCGTGTATCCGATGGAGTTCGGTCTGCCTCCGCCGCCCTCTTGTCATCTTGATGAGTCGCGCTTGACGGACATGTAGCGGTGTGTCTCGCGGTGTAGGGTAGGGGCAGCACGAAGTCGCATTCAAGGGCGGAGACGCAGTAGTAGTACAAATGGCAGACCAGCATGCCATGTTCATCATTGAGAGGAAAGTGGAAGTGTCTGCACATGTGCATCGGAGCCCAAAGTAGGTTGAGGCTCGGCTAGTCCTCGCATGCGCTCCTGCCCCTGTCAGTCCCAGCCGACTGGTTCTGGGCGAGCTGGGGTCCAAAAGGTAGCGACAAATTTAACGACTCTCGCAAGAGATTGCAGTAGACGCCAATATATTTGTGAATTTGGCAGAAGCTGGACCTTGGATCCCCTGCCGAATTCAGAGCCAGCATAGCCAGCACTGATGTCGTAGCTCAAGGGAATCTCATTGACCGGATGTGGGCGTGGTCCGAAGACGAGGAGAGTGAAAGGAGGACGCAACTCTCCCCGGCTGACTCCAGCGATATCTCAGGAATGGATCTGTGAAAAAAGGTTTTATGCAGGCGAATAAGTGATCACGCGCTTGGGCTGGCTTGAGGTGTTGCGTTTTGGAGTTGGCCCTCAAACATCTAAAGCAACAACAGCGCCCTGTTTCAGGGAAACCCACTCCACCTCTGGACGAGCTCTCACTGGCCATTGGACAGGCTACCGATACCTTTTTGAATGTGGCATGAGTAGGACACTTGTCATTCGATGCGAAAGTACTCGTGATATCGTTCACAAGATGGCATCGTCATCACGCTTTTGGAGCGTAAGTGCCGTGAGCTGCAACGCTCGTCCTCGCAGCCGCTTATCTTGCCCTTCGGGTGCTTGTTGCAAGTCGCTACAGAAGCTTGGGACGAAAATCGTCTTGCGGTGAGTGCGTTCAATTTCAGTACTGTGTCAGGAATTCGGTCACTCTCGGGATCTGCATGTTGTTCGGACTGAGACTGGGCTTGTGATCAGCTCCTTGAGCATATGAAGACAGCTAAATTAATGCACCAGGCAGGAAGGAGACTCGCCATAGCTTGAGACAAGGCCGAACTTTGTCACGGATGTATGCCGTGTGACAGTCCAACAACATTCATCTACCTCCCGAGGAACAACGCCGTTCGCTTTGGTCCATGCATCGCTCCGAATATGATTATGCTTCCTGAGACCTGGAAGATCAATACCTGACGAGCATGTGTCTGCATCACAGGAGCCGAAATACCGTGCTCTTCGCAGACATGTGTACACTGTCCCAAAATCAGAGATCGAAGAAGCACAAGCACTTATATTCTTGCCTTCGGAAAATCCGACAAGGAGCCAATGCAGATTGTGCAATCCGCTGTCGCGTCCACAACTTCCGATGTACCTTAATGCTGCCTTGAATCACTACACACCAGCAATATTGAGAAATAAGATTTGTTGCGAGGGGTGCTTTGGTCATTTCTTGCAGCTCGTTTTCGTAAGCGCTGGAAGGGCTCGTAGTCGAGAGACTGCTGTCACTGTCTTTCGGGCATCGCGAACGCACAAGATCTCGGCGGTCTGGGCAGCTGCTACATCAATTTGGGCTGCTGTTAAGGCGACTGGACCCAAATGATTCTCGAGGAAGATGTAGAAGTGCTGGGCGTTTTGTGCGAACTCAGTACGCATGCTGCTCCGCGTTGTCGCCGCGCGTACAAGGCCAGGAAGTTCCAATTTCGGCAAGTGGAAGAAAGTTCGTCAATCGCGGTCATAGATGCTGAACAATGAGTGTGCAGCATCCACAGGCCACATCAAAGTGCATCTCGAATCCGAGTCAATAAGCAAATTGAACTCACATTGAATACTAGAGTCCGTCCCAAGGTCACATCGCATCGTCCGTAGAGAGCAGAGCACGTAGGTTATTGCGAGAGGTGCAAAGCAATGCTGCGAAGGTGTGATGCTCAAGAAATAGTAGAAGGACTGCTGACATTTGGTGCTGAGCCTTCTCGAGCATCCTCCGGCAATGGCGAGATGGCATTTGTCAACCCCAGAGCGATTCCAGCACTGCGGATCAACTGAGAAGACGGCTTCAACGTGGCATGTTCGACTCGACTTCCCGCTTCCCATTGAGATAGCCAGTTGGTTGGAGATACCTTATCGCACTCACTTCTGTGATCCCGATTACCAAATTGTCGCAACAAGTTGGGTAGTGGAAATCGATTGGGTCTTGGAGGTAGGTGGCGTAGATCGATTGAAGCAATGGCTTTAATGAAATTCCTTCTGAACTTCGGCAAGCTTCTTATGCTTTAGATCCATGCCTCCTGCAGAACGCGATTAATCTAAACGAATCTCCTTGAACGACGGCGCAGGTGTAGGTTTCTTAGTCCCGAAGAAGTTACGACCAGAGGACTATCCAACTCTAGGAAGGCTGCAGCTGTAGGAAGAAAGAGGCTATACTTACCTCCTATACTTGCTCCAATATGGGTCGAGCCTGGAGTGGAATAGTGCCAGAGGAAGCACTCAAGAAACCAGCGAAAGCGGACAGCCTAGAGAGAGTTGGGGCATGAAAGACAATGCCCTGCAGCGGTTTTCGAAAAGGCGTGCATTATGCTGGAATAGCAGAAGGAGAACAGCCATCAGCCGATCTGACGACGTGATCCGTCTCAGTAGGAGCAGAAAAATCTGTCGTATACACATTAGTCGCCATCATACCATTCGGCACGCAAGAAATCATCAGCACCAGCAGGTATCTTGAATGTGTCTACCGTGCAGGCGTACCTTGCTGCATGGGTAAACCGTCATCGAGATGATTTACTCAAGTTCCTATTCAGGGTGACAGCCTCAACGTCATGGAGTGTAAGTCCAGAATCCGGGAGTTTCGATAGAAAGTCGCCAATCAGAAGTCTCCATCAAGGCCTTGACAAGTCCATCATCATCATGCTGCTGCATGGGCGAGCTGGCCGTACCTGTTGGCAAATTCTGTAGGAAGTATTGGGGAGAAGAGAGCTTAGCTGGTGCTTCCTCCAGAAGCTGGATTTGAAACACATTCCTCCGCGATCGCTGAGCACTCATGAAGTGGTACAAGGCAGAGCTGGGCTTCCAATTGGCCGGCATAAGACCAGCCATCCTTCAAGATCAGCCGCTTGCTCAACCTTGGCGCTCTGCCACAATCGTGCTTGCCGCGTGCATGACCCTTTTGATCCTCCTCAGCTTTGACAAGCAACAGAGAGTACGGAGGAAAAGTCGACTGAGCACCGAAGAGGGCGACATAAAGTCAATCGTGTTGAAATGCTAATCAACTGCGTGATACCACCGCCGAACGGTGCTCTGGCCGCCGGAATGTTGCAGCTTTTTTGTGGACTTTCCAAGCAGGATCTGAGCCTGAGATATGAAAGGTGTATTGTGTCACGCTAATACATCGTGTCACGCTAAATGATGAGTCATGCACGGACATCTCTAGGCGCACAGCTATGCGCATTCACCCTCTCTTTCTTTCTACACGACCAGTATTGGCGGTTCTTGGGCGTTGGGCTTCGCCTTCTCGCTCCATGAGACCAACCGCCAGAAGGAGGGCTGCCTTTGCTTCAGACTCGGCTGTGTTGGAATGACAACCTAGTTCAAAGCACTTCTTGGATCCATCGACAGCAGCTTGATTGGTTCGAGGCTTTACAGACTCCATGAAATCGGCAACATTGTGGATAACAGCCTTGAGAGTTGGCGGAGATGGCGATTGCTTAGTCTTTGCTGCTTTCGAAACTTCACGTTGGTCGCCTTGTGGTGAGGCATTGACTGCGCATGGATTGCGATCGTTCATTTAGTGGTCGGGACCATCTGTTGCGCCATGGAGACTGAGATGTGCAGATTGGAAGCAAAGGCGCTTATCGCAACGATGTTGACCAAGAATGTACGCCCATCAAGTCAGCAAATGGAGCCGAATCGAGCATCGGGTGAGAACGTCGAAAATTTGCGGAGTAAAGAATGTCGCCCCAGTGTCGAAGATAGTGGGATGAAATTCATATAGTCCCGAAGTCAAGCCGTAGCAGGAGGTATATGGATTGCCAGGTCCTCACGGAACCACAATTTCGGTTCCACCCACCACCACTTCGCGAACCTTTACTGCTCTGCACCGGCCCAGAATGCCATAAAGGCGAGTGGCTGTAGCGTAAAGCTTAGCATGAAGCTGTCCTGCCACCAATGTTGTGGCACGCCTGCTAGAGGGAGGCCGACGTTGCACATGACAGGCCTAAGAACATGCTACTTACACTGTGGCAGGATTGCCCGAGGCTAGCAATCGTAAAGCCGAGTGCTATGTGTGGCGCAGCGCGAGGCGAAAGGATATTGTTGGGTTGATAGTATTGATCCAGAGAAGGACGAGAACGTGCGATGGTGCAAACACATCTTCCTGTGGCATCGCCGATGTCCTACTCGGTGAGAGCTCCAATACATGTCAAACAGTTCAGCCTTGCTTCCGTCTTCCAACGCCCATGGACGATTATTTGAGCGAATCAAGACCTGGGTCTGGAGTCTGTCGGCGATGAGCTTCGACCATAGGAGCGCTTGATCGTTGGGGAGAGGAGTGTAGCATACTGCGACCTTTCGTAGCAGGATTTCGCAGCCTTGGGGACCAAAATTGGGCACTTTCCATGCTGATCGACCGACCTGCCAAAGTCACCCTTCAGCAGATGGGTGTGCTGACCGCGGGTAAAGAGGGTCATAGGAAAGCTGAGCTGCGGCAGAAGGTCTGGAAACCCATGCACGTTTCGTGGTAGCATCGGAAGCGATCGCGACAGCCTTGCTTGGACCCTCCCGCAAGGCTGCTGATCACCAAGTAAGGATGAGGGTGGTCTGCCAATCAGAGTCTACCAGACGCCAAGTAGCAGTTATTTTGTGCTTGTCGTCGAGCACGGCAGACTTGCGAAAGAGCTACCAAGAGTGTGCTGGATGCACGAGCACGAGGGCCGCAAGAAATTTCGGGGCGTAAGCCGGTCAAAGATGGAGTGATGGCGATCGAGACCGCCTATGTTGATGCTTTCATGAGCCGTCTCTGGACCTTTGTGAGCTTGCACTCGCTTGTAGTCCTGCACTCCTCCTGCTGCTCCTCTTAGACCTCGCCGTAGCAAGCACTCGCCCTCTTGGCTCTTCACTGTCCACAGCCGTCTTGCCATCGTCTTTTCGAAAACTTTCGCCAGCCTCGATGTCCTCCTTCCTTGCAGCCTCCTTCTCGAGTCTGCGCATTTTGGGGTCTCGCAGATCGTCGTAAACCTCTGGAAGCGGCATAGCCTTTCGTTTTGGGCCAGTCTTTCTTGGTGCTGTGTCATCCAGCTTCGCTCGCCCGATCTCAGCTGTACGGAGTATATCCGCCAGGTCGCTAAGCGTGAAGATGATTTGGCGATCAAGGATCGACTTGTCGGAAAGCTGCGCCGCGGTAGCTTCCGGGACAAAGTCCCCGATAGTGAAGCGAAGGTCGCCGTGCGCAGGAGTTCCATCTGCTTGGCGAAACGTTTTGAGCTCGTCCGAAGGCTCGTCAACGGTGAAGGCGGTTGCCGTGCTTGTGCCTCTCCAGATACCAACGCACGCGGTTTTGTCCTCTTTCTTCCTCGCAGCTCGATTTGGCTCTAGAGCAAATCCGACGACGCACTTGACGAGTGCTTGACTGTCAACAATCATGTTGTAGCACGCAATCTTCAAATGCTCTGGATTTTCCGACTTCGCGACCTCCATAACAAAGGCAGGATATGTTGAACGCTCATTGATGGCAGGATCGACGATCCAGATGCAGCCATCAGGTTGCTTTTTGTACACTGCGTCGTCATCGGGTTGGAATTCGAGGTCCGGGCTACCTGAGCGTCGAAGGTGCTTGAGCAGCTGCTCATCTTCCGGCGCAAGCTGTGTTTCGGCCAAGCATGCTCTCGCTCGCGCAAGGATGGAGTCGCTGAATTGGGCAGTGAAGTCTTCGTGAATCAAGCCCGGCATATACAGGCGCAGGACATTGGAGTCTGCACTGTACTCGTAGCGCGCTTTGTCCTTCCAATAGCCCCACAGATGCGGCCGGTGCTGTATGTGTGGCTCGAGGTCGGCGAGACTGTGTGACGAGAGGCGTAAAGTGGTCTGGGAGTCGGTCTTTCCCTTGCTGCCAGCGGCGCTTGGATAGCCAAGGTAGAAGTGAGATATCTGGTCAACAATGAGCTCCCGCGCCTGCAACTGCGCCTGCGCCTGCGCGTCCTCCTCTGATATGCCTCCAGAGGCCTCGGATACAGTTGGCGACGCAGATGCAGGCGACGAAGCAGACTGAGTCGCAGAACCGCGGTCGGCGCAAGCTTCGAACGACGAGGAGAGGGTGGAAGTGTGCACCGATGCTGGCGGCGACGGCGGAAGTGGTTTCGGCGCTGCGCCGTATGATGTTGTGGCGGACAGTCTCGGCGATTGAGGTGGAGAAGCAGGAGAGACAGAATCGTGCTCTGGTGATAGCGGCGACATAGGCGTCGAGGTTTGCTTTGAGGCCTTGTTGTTGTTGCTGTTCAAGCCATGGTCGGTCGTGGTCGTGCTTCTCGGCCCCGCGAAGATGGAGTGTGAGAGACGTGCGGCTCTGCGGTTTCATTCCGTGCCGACCATCATGACTAAGCAGACTTTGAACCTTCACACCTTGTTGAGACTTCTCGTCAAGTAGGCATGAGGTCGTCGACAGCACTCGCCTTCCGAAACTCATCAAGGTGTGCCTGCCTGCTTCGCCCTGCCTGCATCTTGGGTGGCCACAAGCATCTTCACAGCACAGGAGTCGCAGAAGCAATTAAGCAGATTTCGGACAAGGCCACGCTGCGTGAAGGCAAGGTGGAGCTCAAGAGAGAGGACATCTACGCTACTGGGAGGATGAAGGTCAGCTGTCAACGATGTTGGGAACTTCTAAAGCACACGATAACACTTAGCATACCAAACTCACCCTTGTGGTGGTAATCAGCCTACCCATATGACGGAATCTCATCATTTCGAAGTCAGTTCTTTGCGCCGCCAAAAGTCGACCGAGAATATTGCCGACTGTCGATGCGGAAAGCATCACCAGGCCCTCTTGAGAATGGAAGGCGAGCATCATTTCGACACAGAACCGGTCGTTCAAGTGACTGAGTCAAGGACCGCGAATTCTGCTGCAGCCGTATATCCGTTTCAGCCACTTCCTGGTCGAATGCAAGCAGAGGCAGGCACAACACGCACCTTCCGTCATCACTCCTCTAGGTGTCACTGTGCTTGCTCACTCTCCCTGGTTGGAGACCCGAAGCCGCTAAGACCTTGAGAGAACGGGAGGAACGACAACCTGCAGTGCGGGAATTGCGTACCACATTGTACCTCATACCCAGAAGAAACCGTGTTTCTCCGGCTTCTTCTCCCATTGTAAGGGAGATGATCCATCTCTCACCACAACACTGAGCATGGCCAGCACTCATAGATAGTTTCAGCAAATCAAAATTGTACGGCGACGTGGCAGGGCTGGCAACGTATCATCAAGACTGGCCAAAGACGACACCTCGCAATTGTCCATCCAAGGCGACCGCAACCGGCGCGATCGTGTGGATGCCATTCGCGCCCTCTGTAATGGTCGTGCTCCGATCCTCACTGCTACCGGTGTCTCTGCTCGCGATGTGGCGTCTAGGGTGTCGGACATCAACTTTGGTCTCTGCCATCTATGGCGGCATCTTCGAATATGCTTAACACACTGACCGCACCGCTCGTATCGGCAACCAAGGCTTCACTACGTTCTTCTGCAACGACGATAACGAGGTCCTCGCTCAGCACATTGTCAATGTCCTTACTGAGTACGATCAGAGTGTTTCAGACTCCCTCGAGCATCTCAAGCCAGAGCTAGAGGTGTCGGCCTTCAACGACGATACCGAGGACCTCGCTCAGGAGATTGTCAACCTTGTTGTTGAATGCGAGCAGAATGCTCTAGACTTTAGCAAGCATGCCATACCAGAGGAAGGTAACCTGTTGAGACCTGACGACGACACCAATGATGAGGAAGAGGGCGAGGATATCCAGAGATTGAGACTTGATAGGCGCAGCGAAGCCTTAAAAGGCGCTGTTATCGAAGACGTGGCGAACACAGGGATACAACTCACGGGCCTCCCGGGCTCGGAAGACTCCGGCTACGTGTAGTATGGCTAGAGCGTTATTGTCCATATTCATAATGTGCTCTTCGCTCGCCAGACTCATGTAGGGATGTTGTAGCTCGTTGTGCTACAAATAAGAATTGTGCTGGCGGGCAAGCCCGAGGCGCTCATCTTACACCTTATAACAAGATCGGGACGGATCACTCAGGGTGACCTGCTTTGAGTGATATTAGATGGTTACCTTTGCTGTTGAGTGCAGTCGTCTCTGAATTGCTGGATATGCCAGGGTGGATCACAGCAGGCATCCGACATCCGTATAGGGTATTTCTTCTTCAGGAATGTGCCACAGTACTCTTTGGTCGCGAGTCCTCACTGAAACTTCACATTCAAATCTCAAACTTTTCCGCAATCGATGACAGCACCGAAGGCTCGCTTCAATTTTGCAGGTTCCTACTGTCGTAGATGAACACATCTTCGTGGAAGGCGCGCTATGATTAGGTGGACTCGTAGTGATGGGCATGGATCTGTATATACGGTCACGTAGACTTGTCCTGCATTGGCACAATTTACTGTTCAGCATCACCTCAGATAATGCCGGAGCTTGTGCATTACTACTACGACCACTACATCCGTGGCCGCCGCCTCTCATCTCACAACGTCTCTACGATTACGTCCGTTTCGCCTTTCTCTGAACTTCCCATCACCACGTTCGCCGAAATTGCCACGATGTCCGGCAAGGCCGCAAAACCTGCCATAGCCTCTGCCAGAGTAGCCGCCGCGACCACGACTACGGCCAAGAACATTCAGATTCTCGGATCAAGCTCCGTTCGATTGCTGTGAATCAAGCCAAGAATCACAGATGCCAGCGTCGATATCGTTTCCAATTCAAGAAGTGCTATGTCGCTTGTAGAAGTTGTGTCTCGTTGACAGCATATTTGTCTTTTCGGTCATCTTCTCGCCAAAGTGCGCACTGGAGCCACCGGTGAAAGGTCGCCCGGATCTCTGCTTGCACTACATGTTCGAATGTGCTAGCTCGAGAGTCATCAACACTGGCTCATGAAACGAACGAGGATGCTCGCATCTGAGCAAGTGCTTGTGACTTCAGTGCCTTGTCATCTTTACAACAAGAAGTTCCGATGACGACCAAATGCATGTCCCGGTAGCGCAATACAAAAGATTGACTGAGAAATGTGTCTGTCCACCGGGACTGTTGCTTACTGATCAGGAAATGTCTCCCAGCCATGGTCAAGACCTTGCTACCGAATTGATCTTCAGGCTGCTTCGGCATTGTCAAAACCACCTTCAGCGCTACCATGACCGCCTCGTCAACACCGAAGCCAGCATCATCCTCGCTCTCTACCTCATTATCAGTCTCGTCGTTAGACTACAACTTGTTGCCCTTTTCATCATCCTCGCCTCCAGCCTCATCATCAGTATCATCGTTGAACTCAAGCTTGTTACCCTTGTCATCATCCTCGCCTCCAGCCTCATCATCAGTATCATCGTTGAACTCAAGCTTGTTACCCTCCTCAGGCTTGAGATGCCGAGCAAGTCTGGAACGTTGCGCTCGCACTCAACGAGGTCAATGGCTGGGTCCTGAGAGCCAAAGCTACCATCCGCGTTGCCGAAGCCAGCACTGTCCTCGCCCCCAGCCTCATTATCAGTATCATCGTTGAACTTAAGCTTGTTATCCTCCTCAGGCCTAAGATGCTTAAAGAAGTCTAGGACGTTCTGCTTGTACTCAATAAGGACGTTGACGAGATCCTAAGCGATGTCCTCGTTGCGACCGTTGTAGATTGAGAAAGTGGGAGGCCCTGGTTGTCGATACGAGATATGTAGCCGATGCGGTGAGTATAGTCGGAGATACCACCATGGTCAACACGCCCTGAAACCAGCACCATCCTCGCTCTCTATCTCATTATTGGCATCGTGGTTGGACTTCAAAATATCCCCGCTGCTCTGGCTTGCGGTGGTTGAGGAAGTCGGAAACGTTCTGCTCGTATTCCAAAAGACACATCAATAAGATCCTGGACGAGGCCCTCGTCGCGCTCGTTGTAGAACGAGGTCGCGAGGCCCTGATTGCCGCGCGGCCAATATCGTGAGTGTATCGAAGATGGCAGTGTGATTGCGACCTCCTCCTAGAATCAACACCGTCCTCGCCATCTGCCTCTGCCTCTGCCTCCTTCGCAGTCGCCTTACTGGTGGTTTAGGTTGGCGTCCACCTCATCATCGGTGTTGTCGTTGACCTCTAGCTTGTTCTTGGCTGAAGATGTTCGAGGAAGTCTGGAAATTTCTGCTCGCACTCAACGACAGGATGGACACGATCCTGAGCTAGGTCTTATTGTGGTCGTTGTATAAGAGGGTGGCGAGGTCGTTGCGAAAAGAGGTGGCGAGTAGAAGGAGGTGGCCGACCAATTGTGGAAAGAGATGGCGAGGTTGTTCCAGAAGAGGGTGACGAGACCTTAATTGCCGTGCGGTCGAGTGTACTCGGAGATTATCACCATGTTCGACAGATGGCAGATCGAGGTTGACAATGTCATCCCTCACTTTTGCAGCCATTTGCGCATGCCAGGAATTATGCATATCGTCGGCGTGTCTCTCGGGCCAGTCCTCATTGACTTGCTCATGATTGCGGCCCTCCACGAACCAAGACATATTTTCTGGGGAAGGATCTCGCGATGCTAAAGTCGTATTTGGCATTGCTCAATGGTCTAATGTGTCTGGCACTCGACTAAAGGAAGGCTCGACACTTGAAGCAGGCTACTGGGCCACTCATCTGAAGACGCCAATTTAGTACAAGCAGTGAGTGCATCGAAGGTATTCACGAAGCCAACAAAGGTTCAGAATTCATCTTCTTGGATTTCGGCATAGGCCCGCGTTTGAATAGACTCGTGCAAAATAGTTTCCAAGATACTCCTGATTGGAAGAGCGCTCGGATGAGAGTCATAAACTGCATTGTGAGCTTTGAATTTTGTGATCGTGAGAGCCGTGGACCCAGTCAAGGTCCTCGGCTCCGGTTTTGCACGACTGTGAGGTTTTTGCTGCGCCAAGAACACATCGCGTAGTTCTAGGTAGGCATCTCGTGCTGTTTTGCCATCTCTGGGCTGCTGGTCGAGCTTTTGTAGGTAGGTCTGGGTGTCAGGGCTGTGCGAAGGGCCAGGCATCGCGGAGTTGCTGCTGCTGGGCTACAATTGACAAAGTGGTTGCCTATCACCAGTAGCTGTAGCTGTAGATGTATCTTGGACCTTGGCACGAGAGCCTACTGTGTATGATCAGTGTAGTGTGGTGGTTAGGATGACCACGGAACCGCTATGCTCATCAGGTCAGCCTTACTGGGCCCGTCGCTGCCGCAATATTCATCATTTGGACCAGAGGTTCTGGCATACTCGACTCAGGACCACTCGCAGACTTGGTACCTCGCCTCAGCCATTACCATCTTGACGCTTCTGGAGATGCTCCTCCACGAGGACCTCTTCGGCGTCGAATCGGCATGCCCAAGCACAGCAGGTGTCTGACTTTGCAGTGATGCCATGTTGTCCATTGCGCTGAGCAGAAAGTGTGCCAAGATTATCATTCCCACCAATCGAAAAGCATGGGTCCGACTTACAGATATTGAGATTGGTCTGGTCTTGATACTATGATCTTGAGAGAGCATTGAAAGACCAAAGAGCAATGCGAACCATCTCGATGTATGGTCGCAACTCGCAAGTTCCACCAACGTGATGCGATTGAAGCAATAACGGGCAAGATTCGACGATCGTGATCCCCGCCATAACCTTCCAGTGTTCCTTCTCTCAACACGCGTCAGCCTGTTTCGAAAGCGTCGGGATATCGTGGTAGCGACCCTTTGGAGAACACTGGTCGCCAGTCATCAGCTGCAATGCTTGAGGCTCAACTCAGATCCGACTTGCAAATCTGTAAACTACCAGCTGGAATGCTTCAACCTCCGATCGATGCTGATCGCCAGCTTCGTGCACCATCTGCTGCATTATCTCAACATCGATCATACGCTTACTGCTAGTTCTCGAAGGTCCAGCTGATATGCCTGCTGCTTGGTAAGTTTTACTTTGGAGATCTTCAGTCATGAAAGAGTCTTCGATTTCTCGAATGGCACTTGCTCAAGCTCGCTCGTCCCGTTCGCAAGAGGAGATCCCAGACCTATTCATTAGTGTCAATGCTCAGATACCACTCGTGCACCGTTTGCTCGCGCTGAAGAAACTGTCAAAGGACTAGATCACGCTCTTTGTGCCATTGTTGAGAAGAGAAGCACTCTACCGACGTCCATGAAAATGCCCACAGACCTCCGCCAGCTCGAGTTGTCGCTTGTTGGTCAAGGAATTCGTCTTTTGTGCTGCCATCCTTCGAATGACGATCCGTGATGTTCCTCGTGTCTCTGGATGCGTCTCTTCCATTCCGTCCAATGTTGTCTACCGTATCATGCCCGTCTGGGTATGGTTGGTAGAATCGCTGTTGTTGATGAATGAGAGTGCTGGGAGACACTTTGATCAACCCGCCTCATCGCAGCAGTCGTTGGAAGGGCACTTGGCACGTTAGATGCTGCCAGAGAAGTTTGAAATTTCTCTAATCGGTGTGGTTCTCGTATGAATGCTGAGCGATCGACTGATTTCATGTGCACTAGTTTTCGTGCGTAGATTCGAGCGCCTAGCACCCTCCGACATTGGCCAGCGGTGCTTCTGGTGTTTGTTCTCAGGTTCACAGCTTCGGCCATTCGATTCAGGTATTCGGCATGTCCGGCATAGTTCTCTCTTGAGTAGTGATGCCACTCATACCGATGCCCTGCTACTTGGGTAGAAGTGATGCCTGTACTAATGCCATGCTCAAGCAAGCATTCATTGCACTTGAGCCATTATTGTTGATCCTGCTTTGCTCCGCCTGAGTAATCCCCTTGCCTTGGGGTCGTCGTGTGCAGTATTATCCAATGTCGCAGACCATCCAGTACATTTACCTGAGCATGCCTTGCATCACCTCGCGGAGATATGCCTTCTTCTCTTCTTGCTTTGTTTCTTTTTACGCTTTTCTCTCCTGCTCCGTTTCACGAGTTAAATTCAAATTATATGATGTGCTTTGGTAAAGGTATTGTGTCGCCCTCCCGGTTTTCACGAATCCTCCATACTTCCGGGTGCCGGTCTCGTGTGGTCCGGAGTGCCTCCAGAGGTTGCTTCGAATGATGCGATGTTCCTGATCTGGTGACTTGATGCTCATCCGTCCTCGTCTTTGCCAGGAGTCACGTTTGCAATCAAGCTTGAACTGGTATGGCTTTTTCCAAGGGAGGAAGAGTGAGACGGTCCCGAAAGCAGACAGATACCGTGTGCGCTCTCGATTTCATTCATCGCATACCGCTATCGTGGTTGGCACAACATCCATCGACGAAGCATTTGTGCAAGTGGATGCTGCTTTGGGACCACTTCATGCGAGATGCTGGCCTCAACTTTCCTGGTTATCAATAGCAACCGTGAGCGGCTCGAGCGAAATAAAAAGCCAAGATGCATAGGTGACAGGGTCCTTGTCATTTCTGAGCTACCCAAAGACGTCTGATGTCACGCTCTCTTCATAATGCATCCTCGTGGGGTATCTGGTTTCACGGTACTTATCTTCAGCCCGGCAGCGAAGTGGAGCAGTCTTCCCATATTCCCGTCATCAACATAAGGTGTGCTCGATGCGTGGCTAAGTGGGCTCCTTTGGCGGCAGATGAAGCACTTCGAGCCTGTTTGACAAGGCCGTTGCAACACTGGATGCGAGTCTTCTTCGTTACCATAGCCCATTTGGGGACCAGGTCCCTCCGACTGACTGGCCATGTTGTGGTCAAAGGAAGTGCGTTGTCCATCGATCAAAGTTGGTGTGCTTGGAGTTCCGGCAATTTTGCTGTGCAGCCCCTCTGGGGCTTTGCATTTCGTGGCTCACAAAGACAGCGTTCGAGATAGATGTTCTTCGTGATCCTTCGCACCTTCGTTGCCGACTTCTGAACGGATCATGTCGGTGTCGGCTGCAGTCCCAGCATCTGCCTTTGTAAGTTTTCTTGATTAATTGGAGTGGGTTGTGAGGATCCTGGCTGTCGATCTTCGAGGCCTCCGTGTCATCATCGCCATCTACTTCGAGCATTTCCTCGTCGAGTTCGACCGGTTTTTCCACTTCTCCAGGTGTGGCAATCAGTTGGTGGTGCGAGCCATTCGCATCCAGTGCATCTCGATCGAGTGTCAAAGTGTCCCGTATTGGACTACCGTAGGTCCTGACAGGCGGCTGACTTCGGTCGCCCATGCCTTCCCCGAGACGTAGTAGAGCTAAAGCAAGTTATAGATCGCGACTCTCCTTCATACATCGGTATTGATCTTGGCGATGGCATACCGATTTGGGAGGCGCATGTTCAGACTGTGGAGGCCAGCTTCCCGCACAGGATCGCCCAAGGTATCGATGCTGATTGCAAAAGTCAACGCTGGAAGAAGCAGATCTCGGCTAAGGAACATCGATATCGCTGCCGCGGCGAGCTTACACTTGCTTAACGCTGGCGTTGGAGATGCAAATCTAAAGGTGGATTCGGGTCAATCAGATCGTCGGACTTTTCGCACAAGTCGCTAATGATTGTCAGTCCATGCAGCATAGGATGCATCTTTGACCACATGGTGGTCTGCATGCGTACCTTCGACTTTGTTGGCGAGACCCACTTTGGACACGATCCTCACATATGGTCCACGTGCCCTGATCAAGAGAAGTGACAGGCTTGCGTCTTAGTCGAGGGCGACACACTTGCTTTGCAGTGGTAGGGCAAAGAGCAGTTGACCAGATGAAGCAGCGGAGTGGTGTAGAGTGTTTCTGCACAGTTGCTCGACGGTGCGACCTGATCTTGATCCTATTTCTCAACCAAAATCTCATGGCTAATCTCAAGCTCCTGCTCAATGAGCTTGTGGAATGCAGGCCAATATTCCTCTTCTCCCCATCTCGCAAGTTCCTGCAAACTGGCCCGAAGCTTCCAGATCTGGCGAAGGTTATTGGTCCCGCCCAGACAAATGTCGAGATCAATGATGTCGATGGAGCCACGCTGTCGCTGTGGGCTCGTTGCAGATGTTTCCCATCCTCTTGAAACCAGGAGAAACAAGCTCCAGGTGTGGGATTGCACAAGAATGGCTGGGTGGATGGAAAGGACGTCGCTCGCTACATCGGCTTCGCCCCTTCTTGTAAACAATGTCTGCAGACGCTGAAAATGCGCAGCGCCCCATACGCCGAGCTGACTCTTGGCCTTGAGCGTTCCAGCATCTGCTTTTGTCTCGACAGAGACCAGGCAAGGTCGGAAGCGCACGGATTGGGTCAATGTTTGAGTGACTGTACGCAGCTCCGGGGCTTGAGCATGGAGTAGTCTGGTGATGTCGTGCCTTTCTTGCTCGGTGGGGAGGTAGTTGATAGAGTAATCTACGAGACGAGCTTCTGAAGACCGGCTGTCAACAGTTGGGAGGAATGCTTTGACTGGGTGGGCGCGAGTGCTGGCGACGAGGTCAGCTGTCAGTACTAATGCGAGCAGGGTGAGATACTACTAACATATTGAAGTGTCGAATACGCTGCTTTCGCGATCGAAAAGCGCATTTAAAGACTGCACTATGAACTTCACTATTCCATGCGGGCTCCGCAGCAGCATCTCGCTCTTGCTCCCGCGCGATTTGACAGATCTCTTTCCACTCCTCCCAGTCCGGCGGCGCAGGATCTTTGGTTGCATTTGTCCGTACGAAGCGATTCAGCCGTTCACCATGTGCCTCCATGTCCTGCGCGACACGTTCTGGCAACCACTCTTCGTCCGCCACTATGCCAGCCAGTGCGTCCAAGCACCTGTTGGCACAGGATGGGATTTCGACCTCATCGCGCAGACACGGCACGACAGCGATGTCCGCGAATTGCAGATCAGTAACATCCTTGACGGGGCTTCTCGAGCGCGATGAGGCTGTGCTCGTGCGTGCGGAGCCACGCGAAGGCGTTGACATGCGTCCAGATGCAGCCCGCGGTGGCCACGGCGACGGTGATAGCGGTGGAGGAGCGAAGCGCTCGCTAACTGCAAACGGATGCGCGCTCGTCTGGGCTCCTCGATCGATTATGTGCTGCCGGGCGCTCGGTCGTGGTGTTTCTTTTTCGTCCTCCGGTAGCAATTCCTGATCTAATTCATCGACGTCCGTGTCGCCCTCCACGTCAACCTTCCTCTTCTTTGACGGCGAACACGCACGCGACATGGTGTTGGAGCTAAGTTCGACAAGGCCAGGCCGCTTACGCTTACGCTCTCTGATACCGCACAGATGCGATGGTGATAGACGTTCATGAGGCTTGTGAGATTCGTGAGGTTCGTAAGGTTCGGGATAGTCACTGTCAGCGAGCGCGGCGACTTCGTCAACCCATACGGACACGTTCCACATCATTCATGAACAGTCGTGGGCGTTGGAGAATGCAGCGCTGATATGGGCGCTCATCAAAGGCATGGCGAAATTCCCAGCGGTGAATAGGTAGATAGAACGATGCGCGTGAAGATGTGTGTTGTGAGCGAAAGTCGTCCTCGGTCCTGCGTCGCGTCGCCATGGAGATGGCGATGGTTACAGAGCAGGATTTGGGAAAGTCGACCGAGCACACCCCCGCAAGGTCCGGGCCGTCTTGCCTCTGCCACGTGCCACTTGCTTTCGGCCACGGCGAGAAACAACACAACAAAAGCGGTACTTCCTCCAGCCAACTTGAGATAACTCTGGCCACTACCGCAACACGCCTCAAGACAATGACGCTATGACTGGGAACGTAAATGGGAGCTGGACTTCAAGCAGTGGACCGCTGCCCTGGCTCTGATCGACGAGGAAAGCGGCGACTACCAGCTGTGATTCAGGTAGGTAGGTGTGAACAGCATGCACTGCTCACATTTCTCTCAGATACCTGTCCCTTGGGACAGGTTACTCTATGGAAGGAAGTACGCTACTTGATGAACGCCAGGTAGTTGTGATCAGTATGCATTGCTCGTTTCGAGCTCAGAAACCTGTTCCGGGGAACAAGTGACGAGTTCGATGAATGCCAGGTAGGTGTGAACAGCATGCATTGCTCACATTTCTCTCAGATACCTGTTCCAAGGGACAGGTTATGCTATGGAAGGAATCACACCAGCTCCACGAAAGCCAAGGGTAGGAATGAAGGGTGCGTTGTTTACTGAGGATTCATGAGGAAAGCAGAGGTCAATATACACCTGCACTTCCGCGTTTAGAATTTCCCTAGCCCTGCTTTGAGATTTCTCGCCTGCATTAAGGTAAGTCTCTTTCTCACCTGGCGAACAGGTGAAAAGCAAGACCCAGGGCAAGGAGAGTTGCCAGCCTAGACCGTAGCGTACCTCTCAGGCTCTCGTTCTGAAACATAAGCTACCTCTCAGGCTTCCACCCTGGAACATAGGCTACCTTTCAGGCTCTTTTACTAAGTTTAGCTACCTCTCTACCAGACCAGCAACACTTTATCCTCGCCGGAAAGCAACTCGAGGACAGCCGCACCCTCTCAGACTACAACATCCAGAAGAAGTCGACCCTCCATATTGCCTTTCGTCTCGCCGCCAGCCTGTGACATGGTGTGCAGACAGCAGAGCGACGCCTGATCGAAGCCGATCGAGCAGATCTTCCGGCCGTAATGGCAGCATACAGGGCTGTACAAGCTCCTCAGCGACCCGAGCAACTTTTTCGGAAATTCACCGGCCGATTCTTCTCTCGGTGAAGGCCACCATTAAGCGCCAAACGCGATTGGTGATATGTTATGGGTGAGCTTCAAACCCTCCAAGATGGAAAACTGGTTAAAGGAACTCTTACGATGTACTCGTACCTTGACGTGGTGCAAGGGCTTGATCCAATCTTTTCGACATTCGCAAAGAAAGAATTGATAACCAAGACGAGTACAACTTCTCAGGTCACCAAGACCTCGGTCAGTGGACAACTTGTCAATCGAACGATTCAAGCTGCTATGGTCTCTGCTCCACGACATCTCTCCACTGGAAGGAGTACCTCAATCTGCCTGGTCAACAGCACGCTGCTCATTCAAAAGAAGATCACACTGTCTCGACCTTAAATCTCGTACGTCAGCTTGCTTCGTCATCGGCATGCTGCTCTTTTTTCACGAAGATAAATCGCTTCCTCGTGTTGATTGCTCCATCAATGCAACCACGCTCGCTGCTCAATTCAGCCCACCTCTTGCTAACATGGCCAAAGCATAATCGCTCGATGCACTATCCCTCGCATTCGATCATTGGCTTCTCGCTCGCTACTGAAACCAGTCCACTTCTCTCTATTGCGGCAGAATCTACCAAGGTATCGATCGACGCCAACAAGTTAGCACTCAGTTGGTGCTATCTCTCTCGCTGCTCAGACAAATCGATCATCCTGGCCTTGCTCGCGGCGAAATGGATGAAACTTCCCGTTGTGCCGTCATGATCGTGCTCAGACAATGCAATTCGCTCGCTACTCAAACAGACAATCATCGGCTATCCCTAAGCATTCGCACGTGGCTGTCATGTCATAAAGATCCAAGACTTTTCCGGATCGCTGGATCTTCCATCTTTGCGATCTGCTCGACTCGTAGATCTTGGATGAGGGACACTGGCGGTCACTGGTTGAGCATCACATCAGCCTCTCGCTGCTGGAAAGGCTGGTCTCACTCCGCATAATAAACCACTGACCTGCGCGACGTCAAGTGCTGCATATTGGCTCCTCTTCCGACCACGCTATCGCTCTAAGGCCTCTTCGTGGATCATTCCGTTACCGTTCCGTTCAGGCTCTCGCTGTTGCTCCTCCGGAAGCCTGTCTGCCGCTCCATCCCGCCTGTTTTGTCAGGAATATCCTCGCTGCTCGAAACTCGCTAATGGATGTACGCTGGTCTACTGCTCCTCCGATCAGGCTCTTGGTGTTGGTGCTCAGGCTGTCACGGTCCAAGCAGCTGTCTTCAATACACAGTAGCTGATGTATTGCCATCGCAAAGCCGGCTCATGTTGCTCAAGAAGCTGTTATCGACGCTCAATGGCTGATCTGCTGCTCCTCCGATCCGCTTACGGTGCTCCACGAGCTATCTACGGGGCGTGAAGACAGATGCATTGCTCTTCTAATGAACTCCATGCTGTTCGACGAGCTATCACCTAGGTCAGATAGCAGATCTGCTGCGCTTTCGACTGAGCTTTCACTCCTCAAGCAGCTGCCTGCGATGCCCGTTGGGTGCTCTACTACCCTGCTCGCCTTGTCATCGATTTAAAACAGCCACTTGCCCTCGCGATCAAGGTACGACTGCCGGGAAATTGGAATTCCGAAGAACAATGATTCGCTCCGGTTTCATACCAGCAGATCTCAATAGCGCTGCTCGACCGCCTGACCACTACGCAATGCTTGTTTCAGCTCTCAAGGCTTTGCTCTTTCGCAACTCCATCCCACGACCAGTCGAGCTTCTCCTGTGGGGAAAGTTTTTCTGGACGAAATTACCCACTGGCTACAGGCCAGGCACCACGGGCCAGCTCTGGACCAAGGGCCAAACATCTGCCGCCCTTCAAATCTATCTCGAGGCTCACAGGGCTTCCACGTCGTAAGAAGGCGTCTTCGACCCGCACCGCACCGCATCTCTGCTATGCTCATTCTTCAACGCGCACTGTAGTCGATCTTCCAGGCTATGGCCACAAATCGACACAACTGCGTTGCATCATCTTGACGATCATTCGTCCAACACGGAAGAGTCGCTGGTCGCGCATTCCGGCGGCGCCGAACATGGCGGGACTGCTGATCCAACAGTGAGACGGTTGCTCCACCATCTTATCTGCCTGCGACGCTGCTGTACCGAGTCTCAGTCTTGATCAGTCCATATTCGCAGGGAACGTGATGTCCCTCGACTGCCGTCTGCGCCTGCATCATTCGCGAAGTCATCATGATTGCGCCTTCCATGACATAAAGGCTATTGCGACCGCAATGACGACGACCATGCATCAACTCAAGGCACTCTGAGAGCGCCGCGATTGGTGTTCATGTCAGGGATCTGGACTAAGAAAGGGTTGCAAAGTAGCACAACTTGTTGTCAGACAACAAGGCGAACACGCAAGGGCAGGAGCCCAAATGATGACCATCACCGCCTACTGTGTGATTCCCCAGTGTTTCTAACGGTGGTCTCGAGCCCATCATTTCCGGCTACACAAGCAATACGCAGAGCGAGGCAGACAGTCTACACAGGCAGGCAGGCGGGTAGGCGCGGTCTTGCTAATCGCTACAGTGTCATTGATCACACTTGTACGCATTCCTACCCTCCGCCTTGTATCCGGTCCTGCCTCGTCAATGCATTCTGTTTCATCAACGCCGCCTGTACATGCAATTCAACTTTCAAATGACCTACGCTATTTCACCTTGCGATTCTGTGGATCGCCATCGTCTTTCCACGATGACTAACAGTAGTAATACACCTACGCCGACGATGCGATCGGCACAGACGAAATATCTGCCCCCAACATGCCATCAAAGCTCTCCGTGCAGACTTCGTAGCATACGAGAAGCGGCATCGATCGACCCTCCACAATGAGCAAGAGGACGCTACGACAAGGACTATCGCATGGCTTGAGAAGTTTGAAAGGGAGAGTAGCCGGCCAATGATCCAGAAAAGCGATGACCAGCGAATCACGGAAAGCAAAATAGCCGGTAATGGAGATTTTTGAGGGCTCACTGGGGAAGAAGTGAGTGCGGAGATGGTGGAGGTTTGAATGCTCATGCAGCGACCGAGGCATATGCGACGTCGATATTGCGCATCGGAACATGAAGCAACATGAAGATGCTTCGCCGCGAATGTGCAGAAGTTCGATTACCGAGACCAGAACCTAGCATCCGAAGCAAAGCCTGGTAAGCAGCCTGTCTGTGGTACACTTCTGACTCTCTCATCCGCGACTGTATGGGAGGAGCACAAGAAACCAAGTAGTCAAGAGCTATCAGAGCGTACACACAGGAGCCGGGCTTTGCAGCCCCCGCTCACATGTCATGGATATGGCGAAATGCAGTCTTGATCCGAACAGTAGATTGCAGAGCTCGGATCAAAGCATTAGCTATTGTCAGAAAGCCTTGCTTGGGTATTTCATCCAAATGCTCGCTTCCTCGACTAACACGGTTCTTCTGTAAAGCAGATCATCCACAGTGGTTCTGGATCGGACTCAAACGCAAGGTTTGTCCTAGCTTGCTCTGAGCGTCGCCATCAGAAATGACGATGCTTGTTGCCCATCCCGCCTTGACCTCATCATTGTCGTCCTGTGCTTGCCGCCTCCAAAAGTCTAGGCATCATCCTGTTCGAGAAATTGCGAATTGCTCGATTGACCACTCCGATGACGAGCCTATTCCGAAAAAAAAGTCGGGTAGCAGCACTCGGCAGGCAATGCTATAGTCGTGGCAGCATTGCTGGAGCTCAATCCATGGCCGAGAGTCCTTGGACGTATCAATTGCGATGTATTGTGGCGAAAATAGATACACTGTCGGCAGGGTGTTGGAAAAGAAACGGAACATCATCCTGCATTTGGTGCGTAGCCAGCGACCTGACGCTATGGTCGTCACATAAGATCAGAGGGTACGGTATCATTGCCCTGGAGCTCTGCTTGAGCATGGGCTGACTTTTGCAAAGTGTCAACGGTGAGCTAATGCGCCAACAAAGTCAGTGTGAGTGGACCGAGGATGAACGTGCTCGTCTCTGGTAGTCTTATAGCTCTTGTCAACCTCCATCGCCAAGCTTGTGCGGGAAACGGCATGGACGTCCAATTCTTTCAATGGTCCGCCGCATGCAAAGCCTTCGATTCTTGTGCACGACACATTGTAAGATAGCAGAACATATCAGAAGAAGCTTCGAAAACAAAACATAGCCGACCGACTTCAAGCTCGTTTTCGTTTTGATTTGATATGCTTCGCTCGGATCTTGGTCAATCGCTGCGCAACTGTGCCAGGAGGTCGCAGCTCATCAGCAGAGTTGCCAACATGTCTTCTGGTAGTCCGGACGTATGTATCAGAAGCATCTTCAAGAAGCGAAGAGGATGCCATTCCTATGACCGCGAGCTTCTTTGCTCGAGCTAGAGAAGCCAGCTAGAGAAACCTTGGGGTCTGCTGGAAGTTAACACTCAAATATTGAGGAGAGTTTTATTGAGTCTCACCAAGAACTTTCAGAACCTTCCATTTCACCAGGCCGAGAATATTGTTTGCTTGTACCGTTCCTCCCTCGGATAGCCTGGAAGCCTGGGCAGTAAGATCGTGGAAAGTAGAACTTGCCGACTTGCTGACAGCAGCGACATCCTAAGACGGCGAGCTCGGAGTTTAGCTGTAGGGACTGTATGCACACGTTCGCCTTTTGACCTGTGGATGCCCCCAGTTCCGCCTCTCCACTTTTGGAGAGAGATTCCTCTAGAAAGAATTGCTTTCGAAGAGCCTTGTGTGTTACCTGCGGGTGGGGTAGACATGGCTCCTCTTTACGTGCCTCGCGGCCGGCTCGGACAATCGTGCTTTCAATCTACAAGTCGGCACTTGAGTATCGATAACTTATACCTTCTGGGCGCTCTCTTGAGCCACATTCATGGTGACTGGCCAACGGTATCAGATCTACCTCTTCTCAAGTGCTGCAGTCCATAAGCGTGTCGAATTGTCCATTGTTCCGTGAGTACAATAGACCAAAGCCTCGCCTATCCGTGCCATTATCTCCGCTTGAGTCGTGTACCACCCGAGCTTTAAGCGCCTCTCTTTCAACACGATGACCGTAAGAAAGAGCTCGCCCATGGTGAAGGGAGGCATCGTTTTGCTTCTTCAAAGTAGCTCGTCAACTTCCATCATGTTTTGCCTCAGAGTCATCCTGGCCATGGTGTCCAAAGCACCAATGAGCGTATCGGCTATTTCAGTGTGGCTCATAGCTTTCTCGGACTTGCAAGCTGGTGTCGTGATCTCTAGCAATTCATCTCCAAAGTCCACGGGATCTCAGATATGCTTGGCGTGAGCCATTTGCGGCGTTCATACAGTCGCGCCACGCAACGCAGCAGCTGGGGAGGTTTTGCAGATCTTGGTCAATATCGGTATCGAAATATGCCTGCGAAGTCTGCTGCCGTATAGACATGCATAAGACGGCTTTGAATTGTGCTGGACCGCTGACCCAACAAAACCTGTTGTTGTGTTTTTAAGTTTCTTCGATTGGGCCAGATGCCGTAGAAAGCGCTCTTGGGATCGAGGCGAATGCTGTGGCTTGGTGTTCTGGGGCCGGTGACATTCAAGCTACGTGTTCATCATGGAGTGATGGTTTTGTAGAGCACGCACAGTGGAAGCTTTGCGTATCGCATCCCAACATTTTGGATCCGAGTCGCGAGCGTAGCCCTTACTGTACACCTGAGCGTCTACAGAGTCATCCGATCGAACTTGGGGAGCTTCTCTGCCATGGAGGATTGCGATGGACAGTCCTATGCAGTCGGAGGTTGTGCAATGCGACGTTTGCCACTAATTCCATTGATGATCCACCTCCTTTCCACAGGGATCTCGACGCAATCCGAGACAGGTGGATCGTGATCCACTTCTTCTCCGCATTTCCAGGCCTTCGGTCGCAGCGGTGGCAGCCATCCAGCGCTGGCTTCGCGATTCGAAAAATGTATGGCTCGCGATGTGTTCGCGCTAAGATCTGGCCCCTGTCTTCCGTCGAAGGGCCGCTTCCGTGACCCAGTGCCGTGGCACGGGCATAGGATCTGTGATCTGGTTGTGGAAGGGCTGCAGCTGAGCAGGGGTGAGGATCCTCCTGTCGAAGCCTGCATGTCATAGACGACCACGTGCAGCACAACTGTGTGCGTGCAATGGAACTCGCTGATGATTAGAATTCCCAGTATTTCTTGTTGCAAGTTGCGAAGAAGGACAATAGTCATCGCCCTTGGCTCCGTTCTTGACGGCTAGACCTCGAGCCCAGGGCTCACGATTCGACGTCGAATGTTGGAACAATGGTATGAGGTGCGCGTTGACCTTCACATTGCCAGCAAATGCCCCTGCTCAATGGAGTCCGGCCAAGTGTTCGAAGAATGACCAGTCTGCTTGAAATATCCCTGATGTAGCTATACTAGAGCATTGAACTTCCTTCCACGAAGAGAAATGAGAGGATTGCAATCGATTGAACAAGTATCCAGCTGGTGAGAGGACGAGGATCGAGATATTTTCAGTGGATTTCGTGCTTGTACTTCTGGCAGAAAATATTTGCTGTCGTGAAGCATGTCAAGAATTTGTGGCTTAAAAGGAGGCTGGTGCTGCGTCGTCAGCAAAAGTCCCGGAATGCGTGCGCACGGCGCCAATCATTGATGTGTACAATATCATGACTGATCAGGCACAACGACTTGAACGCAGGCGCTGAGATCCATTATTTCGGACGAAAGACTGCGCTTTGAGGCAGCTTGACAGATGGCAAGGGCACAGACGTTCGTGGGTGGCATTACCACCTCAGTGGTGGACAGAGATGTAGCCAAAAGTGCAACATCCAGAGTCAGGAGATCTGGTGAGCTGTGATAGGCCTTTTTCTTGTGAAGCGAAGTACCTGGTCTACACCGACTTCCTGAATATGCAAGAGTTCTCTCGGACGACCTCTGTCTACTTGGAACCAGGACCTGCGTGCCACCAGTCTTCGAGATGTTCAGTACAGTATTTGCTGCTTTGATGATCATGTAGATGTCTGCATTGCCCACATGATCGCGAATACCTTTCTTGGCTTGAAGCGTGGCTCGAAGAATGTGCATCGAGCTTCGTCGCGGAAGTGCATCGATTCGCCTCGTCGTATTGGTGCTCGAGCTCTTCTGGTATCGTGTATTCTCATTTGGTTAGACCAGACACTCCAGCCTTGCTGCTCGAATTGTTATCAATGTGACGGCCGGTTAGTTTTCGCTTCCGCGCAGGTTCGAAAGGTCGAAAACGCGGTCGTCGTAGACCGCCCATCTTTTGTCAAGGAATCAAGCATCTTACAGCCCGAGCAATGCTGACATGGCCGTCTCACACGCGACCAGCACCAGAGCTAGAATTCAATCGGCTCACTTTGGGCAGTCGCGGCCAGTGTGAGTAAGTCCATCGCAGCTAAAAAACCAATCAGTGTACAGGAGGCCCGATTGCGACAGCAGAGCACTGACTTGCAGCACTGGAATTTGCTCATGTTCTCCAGCTTCGAACAGTCCTGGCCGCACTACACCTTGAGGGAGTGTGAGCAATTTGCAATCGGCGATGAGGACGAGTAGAGAGTATTCGCACAGGCCATACTGGCATGTGGCCACTGCTGATGCGATCAGCCTCGAGATGACGCGAATCTGCGCAGGCAGCACAACGGCCTTCCATTGCAGCTGGCCGGGGCAACGACGACTCTGCTGGCAGGTTTCTGCTTCCTTGGCCGCGATTCGAGCAGTCCTTGCCGCTACAGACTTCTGGACAATGCTGGCGGTGACAAGCGGCGATGAACACGAAAGAGGAGCACTTACATTTCTCACGACTGCGGCATCAAATCAGGCGCTCGTCCAAGCAGTCTGCCAAGCAGCGACGCTGCTAATCAGTCGGTCGGCTTTGACCAGTCATGGCCAGTGTTACCAAATTCGTCGCAGTCGGCAATGGTCCCACTTGTCGCAGAACCTGGCACTCGTTCGTGCAGTCAACTTTACGGTAGCTCTCCAATTTGAGCGTGCAGCTGTGGACACAGGTTTCCAGCGTTGCAGCAGCTCCTCTACAGCCGATGATGGCTCTGGATCATTATGAATTGACTTTCGCCTTGGATGTCTTCGCGGAAGAGCCTCGTTACTCAATGGCTCGTTTTACATTCGCCTGTATCCTACCATGTTCGGCTTTGGCAGCCTGTGAGTGCCCGTCGTATGTTGCGGCGCTTTGCGACTCTGGTAACCCGGTATTTACGCACTGTGAGGTGGGAACAACGCTCCCGTTGACAGCAGCTGCTCTTTGCCAACTTCGCGACGAAGCTGATACAACTTCGCGCCATCTTGCAGATATGCCCACCGAAGGAGAGATAGTGTCCTCATTCCTCAGGTTATGATCAGGCCAGAGTTGTGCATGTCTTGACAAGCTGCTGCTCTGAAAGACTTCGTGCATGCTCCTGCTTGACCTCGATCTCATCGTCAGCGAGATCCTTGAAGCCTTCTCCAACTGATGTTGGCTCTGGTTCTGACCTGAGGCTGTCGCTTCGAGAGGTTTCAACGACAAGTTCCTCTCTCCCTTAGCTCTTCCTTTTGCTTCCCTCGCTCCAGTCTCGGCTTTTGTGAGCTTTGACTGTGTTCAACCTTCGTCCTATGCCAAACAAGACGCCCAGACTCCTCGACGATCATGCTCGATCTGATTTCGACGTGGCAGCTCTTTCGTCTTAAGGTGGCGCTAAGAGGCGGATCATGCAAGTTGACAGCGACGTCTTTGATGAGCTTCGGTCACTTTGGTGCTATGAGCATCGCAGGTGTTACCGAACGCGATAAAAGTGCAGGTGAGTGTATGCTGGTGACGATGTGATTGCAGCTCCATCAAATGTTGATGGCAGCGAGATGGGCTGAGAATGCAGATTTTCCAGAGCACTCCTTGACTAAACGATGCCCAGACCGAAATTTTGTAGCCGCGCTTGTTGGGCCTATGCTCCTGTCGCGAGAACGATACCTTCCTCACTGCAGTTGGAGCAAGTGTTGCCATCGGGATCCTGCTTTTCTTGCTCGCAGTTCTTCGAGAGGAAATCTCACGTTCGGTGATCACGACTATGCCCAGCGCCCAAAGGTAGCTTCCTCCAAGGCGGTAAGGCGAGTTTTATTGTACTCCTTGTTGTTCTTCCACACTCGGGAGTCCCTATTCTCGGCATCTTCAGGCGGCGTGTCGATGGTGTGGCAAGGTCGCAATCGAGATTTTTGCGCGTAGCTCAGGTAATGTATCAGAGGCCAATCGATGTGAACATCCTGTTTTGCAATGACAAGACCGGCTACGCTATAGTTGGGCCTCGGTTCTCCTGTTCATGGTGCGAAACTTCGCTCGGACCATGAGTGAAGCATGGCGTGTTGGATTCGTACGCAGGGATGCCTGGTCCAAGGAAGCGCAGTGACAAGCCTCATGTCACAGAACCACGCCAACGTTAGCATAGATCACGTCAACTCTGCCATCGGTCAAGCTGCAACAAGCTTACGCCATCGATGCATGACCGAAAACATGGTCGCTGCTCACAAGCAAGCAGCAGGCTGCAATTTCTACGGCGCCGATCGACAAATACCTTCCAACACGCGCATCTCCTTGCTGGAGAGTGACGGAGGAGAGAAAGTACAGTTTGCTTTTGTCTGGCGGTCCATGAATGACCTGCAGCCTGTTGAAGCTTCATCGACCAATATGAGCAAGACGTCTTCTGCCGATCGTGTAGAAGGTCAGGAAAGCTGGAGGCCTGCCTCGAAAGCGCCTTACACTTGATCTCGGTCCAGATGACTACCTTGAGCTTCATTCCTCCCACCAAAGCCCCTTCAGCGTGCCTCCTTCATCGGCAAGCAAACCGTGTCCGAGGCCTGAAATGTCACAGAGTCTGCAGGAGTTTCTCCACCAGGCGCCGCACAAAGCGTTGGCACGTCTTTAACCACGGCAGGTGCCTTGATTGTAACAGTGATCCTGCTGGAGTGAGGTGTCAGCAGGCGCGGAACATGACTGAAAGGCAGCAATGTGACCACGTACCAAGCTGGGCAGGACACTGTGCTCTTTCCCTTCGCCATCTGAGCTATGATGTATAGGTATAGACATCCTAGGTTCCATTGCAAATCGCAGTTGCCACAAGAAGCTGTGCTGGTTTCCTTCGTTGGCGAGACAGTGTCCATAGCGCTGAATGGGTTCAGCTGTGCCTTGTGAACATGAATAGGTCCTGTTTCAAGCGAATGCTCAAGCTTGCGAGATTCGTGCTGGGCTTTAGAGCATGGCTCGGCTGCAGAGCAAGTGGCGTTAGTGTTCGGATCCTCGAGATTATCGTCATGACAGTCCTAGAGCCATGCGAAAATCCGTATCCGGCTCCGGACCTCGGCTGCAATGTCCTCAATTTCATCGTAATGGCGCTGGAAGGAGCGGTGGTCGCCATGGCCAGGCACAGTGAACGGCTTGGACTTGGATTTTTGGCTGGTGCGACTACAGTCTTCGAGACGCAGATAGCAGTCGCGCTCCTCGTCGACGACCAGCTTGCCGGCCATCTTGGATGTGGCTGCCGGGTCTGATGTGGTGGCTTAGGTAGAAGGGAAGGGATGGGAAAAGTGAAGTTCGAGAAGCTCAGGTGGTTGGAGCTTGTCAGCTTTTAGTCAGCAGAGTTCGCCGAAATTCCAATCAACCACGAGGTCGCGTCATTCTCAGCAACATGCGCGTCTGGCATCCATCCGCCAGCATCTGATGCAGCACAAACGGGAATGCCATTCCGAGCTGGATCCATGGCTTGTCAGAATCACCCAGTGCTCGGCTTGACGCGCTCGTCACACACTTCGATGGACAAAGCCGACGCTGCCACGATGCCGGAAATTCCTGTGCCTCGTCACGGAAGCAGGATCGAGTCTCATGTGCAGTTGAACAGGGACCTCAGTCGTTAGCCAGGAAATAGCTCCAATCTCGACCCAACCAAAATTACTGTCACGCCCGCTCGACTTCACTACATGGCGAAGGAATTTTGTTTGGAGTGACGCTCGACTTCCTCAAGGAGCTGCACACCTCCGTCACGGACACGCGTAATGCGCGGCAGATCGTAGATAAAGACGACCATCAGCCCAACCGAGGAAAGCAGCATCGAGGTCAGCGATGTCCAAAGCCGAACCATCACGTCATCCTGGCCCAACCCAACATGAAGCAATCACAAGGTCCTGATAGTCCTTCGATGTCCTGAGTTCAGCTTTCGAAACAAAATTTCGCCGTGAGAACGCATGTGACTCTGCTGAGCGACGCGCGCCCGGTATGATATCCTCTGCAGGAACCCATGTCGAAGATTGTGGCAAGCCCGCTACTGCACTCGTTGGGGATTGGGCTGGTCTGATCTCAAGAAGGTAAGAGCTCTGGCCGATGGTACACTGGCTAGAGGGTGAACGCCGGAGTGGAGCGTAGCTGAACCAAGACTGGAGAACAGTCCAGGTCCTGGAGCATCGTGGACTGATGTATCAGAAGCAACAATCCAAGACTGCACGACCAGGGACAATAACAAGAAGACCAGGCACCGAATACTTCAACACTCCGACTGTCAACAACTCATGTGCACTTTGGCCTTGTCCGAGCCGTCATTTCCTCAAAAGGCAAACGATGGGCAGGGGTAGCCTTTACTTTCGATCCGCGCAAATCTCCTATTGGTACGCGACTTGTCATGTACACCCATCATGCTCTACGATTGGTCAGCAGTGCGCAGTTCCCTACCTGCTGTGCCAGCCAGCACGGAAAGAGTATCATTACCAGCAACAACACAAGCATTACGTGCGGCAGGACACTGACTTGTCACAAAGATGTCGGTGACAGTGCCCTTCAATCATCGTCCAGGCGCTTTCAATCACATCAAGGCTTATGGTGACTTTCCAACTCCTTGGGCGCAAGTCGTGCCGGCAACGATTCTAGCCATGTGGCTATGACCATTTCCCACTGGACAACGTAGGCACAGATCTGTCTTGCTTGATGAGGATTCCTGTACTGGCCGCCACAGTACCACAGCAGCTAAGCTTCATCTGCCTGTCGTCTGCGGCTCGCCCACCGCTCGGACTGGACTGCGCTCAACCGCGTTCACCATGTCCGACCAGGATGCGGTGTCAGCATGCCCACCACCGCAAGCCGAGTGTGCCGCCCACCACGACAGGAGTACAGTGGTTGGAGAAGGCTGAGATCAAGCTGAGGAAAGAAGTCGCGTTGAAGCGGGAGGGTTGAAGCAATGGGCGGGTAGGTCATGAAGAGAGAATGATATGAGACGGAATTCAAGGAAAGCGCAAAGAATATAGCGAAGAGAGATTGAAGGTCCAAGAGATGGTGAACAAGCTGTCGATCGATGTACGTCAGCTCAATCCCGAGCTGAGCAACGTCCGCTAAGCTTTTAAGCAGGCCAAGCGAGTGGACAATGACTTGGTGCATGGCGTGAGGGAATGCCTAGAAATCATGCGGCCAAGACGGCGAATGGGCGAGCAGCAAGTCCAACTTTTTAACTTACATCTTAGCAAGCACTATACCGGCTGCATTTTCGAACATTTGCAAGCCAGCCACCTTGAACGACAACACAGCCAACGGCCGCTGACCAGCAGCATCAAACGACGATCATGACCGAGCCGCTTCCCCATCGCCACCGGACGATAGCACATTTGTCGGCCTTTCTTAGATGTCGCCATCGACGAGACCGTTGCAGCACTTCCTCTTTGCCACATCGGTAGAGCGACAGCTTCGTTCACACTGGCCGTGACTGTCCAAAGCCCACCCATTGTTCTCAGGTCGAGTGCACCAGCTGCTGCCACGAAAAGAGACGCTCCCACAGGCATTGCACCAAGTCCGCGGCTAGGACAGCTCTTCTGCTGGCAAGGAGAGCGATCTGTGTGGAAATGATGCCGGGGCTGTCAGCATCTGCGATTGCAGTAAAGAATACGCCGCACTGGTCTCTAGGGGCATCCTGGTCATGGGACCAGTCACATGAAAGCCTATAGTTCTTGTTTGAGGAGCGAAGCCATGAAGAGAAAGGTGCTTAGGTTGAGGCGAGCTGGAATATAGAGACAAAAGGTATAGCAGGGACATCGATGGAAGCCACTCAAAAGATCCGTTACTACTGGCCGAACGATGATATTTGGTCCCGAAAACACCAAACTTGAGCGCCCGAAAATTCTCGACGTTTGATTGTCAGGAATTCCGAATGCCTTCTCACCTTTGCACACGCACATTCTCGGCATAAATTTCCCTCGAAATCACAACAGTGCGGTCACGATACTCGACTCGCGAGGAAGGAGAGGCCGTCACTTGGAAGCATGGGTGGAGGCGACTTGTCGGAATCGGTCGCGTAGAGCTCAGATATATCGCGACGTCGTGGCGATTTGCAAGAAGATAGCAGAATGGGCAGAACTCGTCACCAGTCGGGCTCCTGTGGCTTTCATCACTTCTAGCAGTTCTACCATCTGCGTTACTCAAGCAACCATTAGCTCTCGACAGCTTGGAGGCGAAGTCTCGATATCGCATCCGGCAATATCAAGGGCAGTCAGAATCTGTACAGATGTGCCATGCCGCGATGCATCATCAGCTTCTACGTCTGGTCAGAACGGACAGTGCTCCGCCTTTGTCCTTGCTGGTTCTGGAACATGAGACGTAAGTTTAGGACCTCCTGTCAGGGTATGGTATCTTTGTCAGAGCACAATATCGCGATGGACTCCTCGAATCTGGTCTACTCCATGAAGAGCTCTTCAAATTTCCCGCCAGATGCCCGGACCCTACTTTACTGCTGGAGCAATTCGAACTGTGTTTCGACTCTATCTCGGCAAGCATTTCTCGATCCACGTACTATGATCTCATACAACCAGGTAGGTCTGCATGCCCAGAAGTAATGGTTTCACAATGTCAACCGAACTGCCCACAGATCGCATAGTGCAATGGGCGAAGCTGATACGGACAGTCTCCTGGAGTACCGTTTTCGAGAGGGATCTGGCCGAAAATCGACCTTGCACGAGCACAGAACTCGTGTGAGGCAACGTTGATGCTGCACCAACGACATCCTCGTCGCTACAACTTTTGATTCTGACAAGACGCTCGAAAGCATATGCTTCGGCTTCCCATATCGATACTACTTCTCGGCAACGTTCCTCTCAGAACATCTCCATCAGCATCTGCAGTGTATTCAAACAGGCGCCCTTACAAAGCATTGGCCACTTCGCTTACGGCTTCGATTCCTATCTTGGTCGACAACGCCGATACCTGGCCCATTCTACTCCGATCTCCTAAAGTACCCTATAGGTGCCACGAGCTGGGCCAGTCAACATCGACTGGGATGCTGATGGCTTGCGGGCATCGACGACGGCTGAGAGCTGAACAGCTCTGCAGAATGGCTCATAACAGCCGCGGCTTCAACGACGAGTTCTCCAATGTCAACATTTCCATGTATGCCAGTGGCGACATCCATGACGAATTGACTGGCAGCGTGTGCCGCATCTGCACGTTCCACTCCTCACACATTGACCCTCTCTCCGACGGCATCACATGCCCTCTCGAGCGGGCCATCAGCACCATTGCGACAATTACTACGACTACCACCGTTGTCACCACCAACACTCCAGCAGCTCCAGCTCCCGCACCAGTGCGAGAATCATCAATCCCCGCGCCAGCAATACGATGCCCATAGCCCCAACACTGCAAGCATGATCCGCGCCTTCGACGCCGAAACTACCATCCTTACCCAAGCCATGCCCGCCGTGTCTCCTCCGATTTTTACGTCCCACCAAACCTCGCGCCATGCTCTTGTATGTTCGAGGCCTAATGCGCTTTGGTGCTCGTGTAGAGACACGTGGCTCTTCCGAAGAGGGTTCCAACGTCGAGGAAGAAGACTTGGGCATGAAGCTCCAGCTTTGGGAAAGAGATCGGATGGTTCTACACCAATCTGGAGCCTTGATGGAAACACGGCTTTCTTGAAAGATCATCACTTATCAATGAGTGTTGTTCATCTTGCTGCGTCCCGGAAAGTACAGCTGTTGTTGTGCTAGAAACTATCTCCTGCTACGTTCTTTGCGAAAGCTGTGTGCCGCAGCTTCTTTTCGGATGATGTCAACGACTATGGTATACCCGCAATCGCGCCCTCAAGCAGCCATTGTCTCCGTTTCTTGCGCAGTATATCTGCCTCCATATGCTGGACGGGATCTGTATTGTGCGACAGACAGGCGCTGGCATGATCATCTCCTCGGTATCGTCGTGGGACGTTAATAGACTCCATGGCAACTGCAACCGCCGGACTTTGGGCCCTGAAAAGCGTTGCAAGCACGACTGCTGGTGAGTGATCTTCTGCAGCTTTCGTCGCGGACTTGCTGGGTTTGGAGCCGTCATTCGACGTGGAATGATTAGCTAGTGACTTACCTTGCAGGTGAGATCGAGCACCAAAGCCTTGTGGTAAGCATCATCTATACTGCTGAACGACCAGTGAGAACAAGCCCTCGGACACAGCGGATCCTATGGAATTGATGGACCCGGCTCAACTGCATTTGACATTGCAGTCAAGATTGGTCCAGGCTCTTCCCATCGCCTGTTCAGTGACCGAGGGATTTCTGTCGGAGGGAAAGCTCTGTGATCAACTCACGACTTTGGTTCGGCAAGAACTCAGTGGAGCAGCAATTCCTCTTGAGGAAAGAGCGATGTCGAAAAGAAAATTGAGAGTCGGTGAGACCTTGTAGGAGTAGCGTCCGTCGCACGCGCAGGTACTCCTCTGGGACGGTGTTTGTCACGCGCTCGTGCTGTCCTCTATCGAAGCCTGGGCACGAAACGGGACCACAGGGAAGAGATGAGTTTTCATATCCCGCGATTATTGTCACGACCACAAATCAAACTCGCACACCCTCTGTAAAACACACGGATCACGCACTGTGGGAGTGCTAAAAGGAGCAACAACAATCCTGGCACATCATTTCGCATCCAAGCAGACTGGGAAGAACTTAGGCCTCGTCAAGGACAGCGGCGACCTCAGCTTGCGCTTCAAACCCCAAGTTACAGGTACCTAGCTTTCTCGCCTGGGCTACGATTGCGTTAAAGCACACATCGTCTGGGCATGCTGGCTTCCTTGCCACACCACCGGGAAATTCGTCGCTGTTGAAGCACCATGTTCATATCACCGGCTTCACAGTCTTCTACCCCTGGCTGAACAGCTTCCAACCCATTGGCGACAGCTCAGGGCCCTTGGCGACGACTTCCACCAGGAATCAAAGACGCAGTCACTCAGCATCCCAGTGTCCAAGAGCGTCCAAACCTCGAACTCTAGCGATTCGCCCTTCTTGGTCACATAAGGCTCTCCTTACAGAAGTGCGCTATAAAGATAGTCCGCTGGAACAGGCCACCGGGAGCCCCAAATACAGTTTCGCGATCTCTGAGCCGCAAAAGCTGACATGCTTATTGATGGTCTCGCCAGTGCGCTGGCGTAGCACTGCTCCGGGTTGTAGACTTCGGTGCACTGGAATCATGGCCTCCTGGGAGTTTTGCTGGTGATGAAAAGGATGGGTGGTGAAAGCAATCAGCGACATGGGTCTGCACTCTCATGCTTGCGTAACTCAATAATGCTGCGGGCTCTGCTGAGGCACATTGGGCTCATCGCTTCATATATGAAGCTCAATTTGTACAGGAGCGCCGCGACTTTTCGAAACACGTTTCAGCCTCCAAGATTTTGCTATTCACTCCGGCCTTCGCTTTGCATGTTCCAACCGTAACCGAGCGTCTGGTTACTCAAAGGAGCTATCTTGTTGGCTCTTGTTACCATTCACACAGCGAAGTTTTCGTAATCGTGCACGGGCTGTTTCAATTGCACAAGTCAGCCTCAGCACCGAGCTGTTCCGGGACCGTCAAAGTTGAAAGTAAACGCTGCCAGGATACCTTTCATTCCCGCCTCAGGTAGCGGCGAGGACATCTCAGCGGTCAAAACGCTATTCATGGAAAGCAGAAAGGCTTTGCCGAGAGAAAGGAAAGGCCGCCACGCGAACGAGACTGCTCAGCATGATAATCATGGAACCAACCTTAGCAGCCTACTCTGAACAACTTCGAACCGCGCCCGAAGGGTACTGATAATGAGCTGCTCTGAACCAGCCCAACGTGGGAGGAGTCTGTCGAACTACTGCCTCTGCTCAACCACGGGCCGGAAATCCCTTCGATGCTAAACAGCGCGCGGTACCTTCGGATACTGCGACGAGAAGCATTGAAAATGCCGGAAAATCAAGAAAGACATCCTGGTCATGGAAATGCCACACTCCTATGAAGTAGTGGAACTCGTCGCCCAAGAGTCCACCAATTCTGCTTCCAACCGCTTTGTAGCCAGACGGACGACCTACCACTGTTGCTTCATTTCATTCTCAACAATACAACTGGCAAAATATGCTCTATTGCATTACAGCATCATTCCCGGCTGTGTACCTTTTCGAGGGGATTCTTGCAATAGTCCAGTTGAAAGCCGTTGAAGTCCTGACTACGAAAGTAAGGTCTGAAACGCACTTCATCGCCGGCAGCGCCTGTGACACCTGGAGCCAGCGCCGCAACTGTTCAAAAGCTCTGTCGTTAACGCTGGCAGACTCTGGAGATCCTCGTATGATGCAGAGAGCCATCGTATGATGCAGAGAGCCATCGTATGATGCAGAGAGCCATCGTATGATGCAGAGAGCCATCAATAATACGCTCTATCCCGCGATGTAGTCTTCGCCGCACTACGGCTTTTTGCCCATTCGCGCTTCGATCGGCTTGTGGACCCTGGCATAAATCCTGCTAGGGGAAACCAGTCGTACGCTTCAAAGGCAATATGAATTATGCTGACTGATCTAGACCTCCTGTCGACACTCGTGCTCAAGAATGAACATTTGCTACTTCCGAGGCCTCGTCGCTTGTGCTACGAAGGACGCATCGTTGTGACTCCAGCTGTTGCTCGCCTCGGTCGATGAGTCGATAGAGACTATACACAATTATGTCTACTATTGCTTCGATGCTGCCTAATACTTGACAACAGGCAGGTCATGAAACGCCGCGGCGAAGACTTCGACCGCGGATCTTAGGGCCTCCGGAGTCTCAAATCTTGACTTGCGAGTTATGGACACTCTGGACGATGAATAACAAGGCACAGGCCTGACGCTGGCTCACCAAGTAGCGCCAAGTAGCAGCAGGCCTAGGGCGATTCTGCTGTTCGTTGAAACAATCGCGGGACCAGGAGACACATCGCTCCTCGGATGCGGCCCTGTCGGTTGGCGAGATGGTGCCTCTGAGCTTGATTCGATCGTCACTTGCGATATTTCAAGTAAGACGAGGGGAGGCGGCCTCCGTGTGAAACGACATCACAATTCACCAGAATACCTAAGATTCCCTCTTACCGCCTTCGCCAACGACGCTTATCTACAGATCGTTAGCGCTACCGCCCTCCAGTGTGACCTTCCAATCTACTACGCCCGTTCTTGACATCATCTCTCCGATTGTCTTCTCAACGACAACCTCCGCCACAACCCGAGAACGAGTCATACGCTCGTGCCTACATCTTGACCTCCAACACCGTTCAAAGTTTTGCCCGGGAGATTGACAATGTACCCAGCATCAGTTACATCAACGCTTTGCAGGACGTAAATCTCTGTCGCATTATTGCGTCGCCAGACCAGGGAAAAAAAAAGATCCACGTCGATGCACGTGCGCCAATCGAAATTAAGAAGCGCGAGGCTCTTGATTTTGGTAGAGGTTAAATATCTGGAGACTTCTCGGCTGCTGTGCTCGATTCCAGACGTTGACGACTGGGCTATGTTTGATGTTGAGCTGTGTTGATTCTTGGTCATGTCTAGCGAAGATGCTGGGACCAGTAGGTGCAGCAAAGCTATGTCCGATGTACACGACCTTGAGCGCTGGTATTGCTGCATTTGCTGTTGTGATGCCAAGCTTTTTTCACGCTGCTTGCCTTCCTTCATCCACAGGCTGGAAGTATGGATTCCAGTCCAGTTCCAGGCACAGCACTCCCCGATGGTCTGACTATTATGCATATACGCACACTCCTCATGACCAAGGATGGAGCGCCAGAGAGCATGAGAGAACCCACAAGCCCTGGCTTCGATGATGGAGCAACACACCCTTGTCTTTTGGAAGATTGCACACTCCCGTAGTGGATGAGGATTAGACCGCATACATCAAGTTTCGATGATAGAGAATCAGACCCTCCAGGATTTTGGCCATTCATTGCAGTTCTCGCTGATTGAGATTCAAACATTATGCCTTGTCAAACTTCGAAGCCTGGTGAGCTCCGCGCATTCTGTTCCCATACATTCGGATGCTGATAATGAGCCACATGGCTAGCTCCTTGAATCTGGATTATAATGAGCAGTCGCATACATTCTTCCCTCGTGTGCAGATCGTGATGAAGCCCGCATGCTCCACAATCTGGTCTCCAGAGAGTAATGCTCTCCTGGAAGGCTGAACTTATTGGACATCTGCATCTTGGGTGATCAAGCTGGTATACAGTACCCTCGAGCACTTTGAACACGGCCATCATCCTGTACAGAACACCGAATAGCAGACTGACTCACGAGATCGATCTTCGGAGGAGGACTGCCTCTGAATCTACATCTTGTTTCATGCTTGATTTGGGCTTCCTTGCAGATCTTTGACGATGCCTGATCTAAGGCTGAAAAAGAGGCAGCAGCAATAATGGCGAACTGCGGTCTCTGGCACGCTTGAACCCGCCGTCTTTCTGGTATGCGACAATGCTGCTAATGTAAAAGAGGCACTCTATGGAATGAGACGAGGTGAGACCGCCAGTCGCCATTGCTGCTGTCTCTTTTTCAGCTTTCGCTCCAAGAAACATGTGACAGGACTGGCCATTCATGGGCCTCCACGCGACGGATCGGATCACCGACGCAGAAGATCAAGGCAGATTGGCAGCCTACTCTTTGAAGCAAAGCTGAAACATGGTGTGTCTACGTGAGTGAAGTACAAGGAGACTTTGCTCCCCGTTATTCAGCGGGCAACAAATTTGTGGTCAGTGCAGGACATGAGCGGTCGAAGCCATGCTGGTTACACGTTGAGCACGCCAGTCGCCAATCGTCAGAACTGGTTGTGAAGTCTCCCGGTGTGGTAGATATTCGAGGCGGCGTCGAAGACTTTTCCTGAGCAGCAGGTGGCTCTTCAGTGTCCCGCTCTTATTGAACTTGGCAGCTGTTGCAGTTATGCGCATCTTTGGCCTTGCGAAGGAGAAGTCTCGTATCCGTCAACCAGATCCTGCTCGACTTGGGAATTTTGAGTCGGTACCAACGCAGTAAAGGCAGTGCTCCACTTGCAAATCCTTGAATCATTCGCTTTCGTGCTCCAGGTCTAGATCCTGATCGGTCGGCACGAAGAACTTGTTATGAGGCTAAGCTGAAGAGATACGAGCAATGTCCATTTGGTCTCTAGAGTCCTGGCATCCAAGTCAATCTTCCAAACCACTTTGAGCTAGTCTTGATGCCGCTTGCGCTGCTTCTTACCTCCTGGGAAGAATGCCAAATGCCTTTTTGTCAGCTTGACTCGAAATGACTGAGCACGTCAACCAGACCGACGATGAGTTGCCATCCATTTCGAGACCTGAATAGAATCGTTCAAATACCACCTCTTCTGCTCCCGAGTCGATGGTGCGTAGATGTGCCAAGCAGGTCATCAATGAAATCTTCTTGTGCTTTTCAAGTCGGAGCAAGGTGCTTTCCAATATCTTCGACGTGAGAAGTACTCAAAAAATTTGCCATTGGCCGATCGGGAAGCAGGTCATCAATGTCGATGTTGTAGATGACATCTTGGTCAAGATAGCACAGTCGTGATCGGGTTTCTCGTCATAGCCTCTGCAGCTTCAATGAGCTTGATGGAAGCTCTTCAATGGCAAAGCTGACACTGACCAGCGGTACGGACTGCGCTGGCACTATTATTCAGTCGACCATGGCAGCTCCCAACATGGGTCGTCAAGTCTCCCAGCTTTCCTCGTCCTATTCCATAGAGTGTTTCGGCGAAGCACCTGTCTTTAACGCTTCCGAGGACAGTGACTTTGCGGTTCTTGATGACGCCGGTGACATTAAGGATTGCCAATAACATTGACAGGTCGTACATCAACATCGGTAGCTAGCACAGATTTGGCAGCAGCTTTGACAACATTGATAAAGCTAGTAATGGGTCTTCGCTGTGTCTTCTGACAATACTGACTGGAGTTTGAGACCATCAGCATCTGATCGAGCATGTATGCTACGGTTGGCCTGTCGTCGAGATCCCACATTGGGAATGCTTGCGCTATCAGGTCGAGTGTCTTCGCGTACACTAGTCAGAAGTGAGGGACAGTATGGTCGAGAATATCGTCATCAGCGACCGCGATGCGAAAGTGATCCACAATGAGCCGAAGTGTTTGATTTCATTACAATGGCAAATTCCTGGTGCTGCTTCTACTGATGGATTCAGAGCCGAATTTGCCGCTCTACACCGCTGGAAGAAATGGCGTGAGACAACCTGAAGCCACTATCTGCATCTTACTGGAAGGAATTGCGGCATGACCAAATCAACCGGATGAATTGGACAGCTGTGCGCAGCTGTCGTGCTGTCGAGATTTCTCAATATCGACTTGAGAATTCTGCGTTACAAGGACATGTGCAGCGAATGAGAGATACTTGAGCTCACCTCGAAACGACAGTGCGTCACCAGCGTTAATAGGTGGATCATGATGGGGCTGTCAATGATGCAGATTAGAATTCCGGATTACAATCGTCACTTATCTCTCCGTAGCATGAGTGATGAGAGCATGAGAACGCTGTAGTAATCATGTCATCAATCCGATGTGATACTAGAATCTCATTGCCTCCACGAGGAGCCTCATCGTGTCTTGGCCAAGAAGGAGCTGTTATCGCCCGTACGTAAAACGCCCTATTTCGTCAAACTTGGCAGAAATTTGATCAAACAGAGCTTATTTCATAACCCGAGTCTCTTTGATCAAAAGACGCCTATTTCGTAACCTCTTCGCTAGTGTACCCTTCGCTGACCCAACGAAGGCAATGGCGAGTACCGTAGCGTATTGAAGGCAGGCGTCTCAGACTTCGGCACCTGTGTTACCTGCGGATCTCGGACCTTGCTGGCCTGTTACTCTTGACTAAAGACACGCAATCTGAGCAACAGTAAGGTTGCAAGGGGATACAAACGACAGCTACAGCAAGAGCCGACACTGTATACGCTTGCAGGCCTCGCAGACAATGCCATAGAGCAGTTTCTGTATCGAGGTTTGATGAAATAAGGCCTCTTTGATCAAAGATTTTTCGGTGACGGAATAAGGCCTATTTGATCAAATCCGCGTTGTGACGTATGGGCGCAAACAGAGCTTACCTCGATCAATGCGTGTTGTTGCGGAAGATCTGCATGATATGTTCGGGAGCACATGACGCCGTTGAAACCTTCGCAGCCACAGATGCCAGATAGGGCAACTGACCACGCCTTCTCGCCGAATCAAACACCTGGACTAGTTGCGGAGCTCTCAGCTCTATTCCAACCTCATAGCATGGACTATGCCTTGCCTAGAACGTGTCCTGGTACATCAACTCTTTTCGAATCGTGACCAGGCTACCCATGGGCACATCTCGCCTGCGTATGTCACAGTTCACATCTCCTGTATCTGGGCTCAATCTCGGGCCAGACTACCTTTCCCTGTTGTCGACGAACATCTTGTGGATAGACCGAGGGCAGTTGCGATTCAGTGTCCAAGACAATGCGGGAATAAAGCCTCAACTGCTCTCCACAGTGTAGGTGTCGCTTTCAAAGCGCCGGAGGCACTCGATATCCTCATTGAGTGTTCAGGATCTCACGGTGTCTTCCCGTTGTTCCACTCCTGCGTAGCCCAGTATGGTGATGATCTGACATGGTCGAGGCTGGCACTCTTTCAGTCAAAACTGAGTTATGCAAGCAACGTCGACGTACGTGTCGCGTTGGCTGATCGCACGCTGTGTTCATGCGGGTGGGGGACCGCAACTTCGGCGTCGTGCAAGTCGAGCGCATCGGAGAGATTGCGAAACAAGATGTTGTTGTCAAGTTGCCTAGCGTGAAGAAATGAATGTTGCTCGATGGTGGCAGCGTGTGCGTGTGCGTGTGCGTGTGAAACGGAGATGGAGATGGAAGATCATTTGAGGCGCAGGAGGAGAGCGTGAGCGTGAGAACCCTGCCCTTGGCTCTGCACCCCGCAATCGCCAACATTCCAGAGCCCTGCAGATTTTGAGCGCGACACCTCCGAGCCCCGCGACTGCTTTCAACACTATCGCAGTATAGCAAGAGACTCGACCTCTACTTCCTCTCTTCCTTGCGTCTACGTAAGAGACTCTCAGTCGTAATATAAGGAATAATAATATAAGGCCGTCGCCTCCGATTAAGATGTCTCGATCGACGTCCTCCGAGCAGAATCCCTCTCCTACCGCCCGACCGTAATCGCGACGACATAAGTACAGCCTGTCGCTGGTTCAGCATATCCTCCTCTGAAAACAGCCTCTCCTACCTAGTCTGTGGAAGAGTAGAGCAATGCCTAGAAACTGCGCTCGACACTTGAGAGCCTTAGTTTGAGCGATCAAGAGGCTTCACCTGTGGCGTACTCAGCGGTCTTCGCGGCAAGGCTTTTGCTCCTGTCAACTCGCCATTAGGAACGTCACATCTGCCATCGTGACGGAGACCCACCGACTCAGCTGCTAGCGATTGGAAGACCCGTGCCCTTCTGTCTATTGAGACCATCACTCCTGCTTGATCTGCTGACTCTTGGTCCCTACATCTGTGTGTCAGGAGTCAACTACTGAGGTCGAAGGCCGGAAGTACAGTATCCAAGACCGGAGAACTGGAGCTCTTTGAAGCAGATAGGTCCGTTGAGGCAGATGTTCCATCCCAGAACTTCGAAGATAACTGCCAATTCTTCGATGACCTCCAGGCTATCTACACAGCTTCTCCGGCAGCGTCATGACTTGTTTCACATGCAGACCGTTCGGATCTATGCGTGGATGTCAGTGGGCACGGATTCTCCTGGCCTCCTCAACATTGATTTGATCACACAAGACCATGGGCAGAATGTCGATCTCCTAGACCATCTCTCTAACGACTCGTTAGTTTCATTCGAGAAATCGGTCACAAAACTGATGCAGACATCGTGTCACGGTCTTCCCAGCGCTCACTTGATCTACAGATACCAATGACACCTAAATTACGTTCTACAGACTTTCCAGGTTTTGCAGGTCTTTGGCAATGATGGTCATCTTTCCGGACACAGAACCTCAAGGCATGCAAGCGAAGTTTCTGGAGTGACAAGATTCTTCTTCAGCCGTGAGGCACCCAATATCTAGATGCCGATCGCAAGGCGCAGTCGCACAGAGATACCTCTTCCGCGGCAGTTTGAACCAACCTGTGGTCTTAGCCAATCATTTGGCTTCGAGACTCCTCACATCGGACGACCCGAGCGTCGATGCAGGCAAGGCAGCTGTTGGACTACTCCCATAACTCATATTCTCCATTGCCAATGAACAACCGGAAGATATATGCACAGTCCTCTGAAAAACGCACCTGTCCAAGACCACGACCGTCTCCTGGTAGACGCTATATCGACGAGTACACATCATGGATTTATGATTCCTCTCCTCGCAGGATTTGCGCAGTACCGAAGGAAAGGCGGACCCGGGAGATCATCGACCTTCAAAGTTCACGGTCGAAGGCTCCGATCTGGCCATGAGGTCAGCCGATCGCGCTTTTCATGTACCATCAAGGACAACATCCCGAGCTTGCTAGTCAATCCAACGATCCCTCTTGGAGACAGACTGGCGTTGTGTCCGAATGCCTCGTCTCGAGCAGAGAAGTACACAGATCGACCTTGACAGGGTCCAGCGCACGGAGGTGGACTGGGAGTCTGTCAAAAACGTTTCAAAGCAGCCTGGTGAGCCATCGAAACAGCGCTCAAAGTACCTTCAGTGGAAAGAGAGTTTTGTCCGGCTCCACGCTGACTTCAATGTCGAATTGACGAATTGCAGTCCTGTCGGTCCTCAGCTTAAGCCCGACACAGATGACACATGAAGCTCTTCAACCAGTCTGGCAGTCGATTCAGTTGCCTCAGAGCCTGTGACGTGGCACCAGCCCAAAGCTCCGACATCATGACCAAGAAGATATCGGCTGGCCATGACGGCCGCACGCCTATGGTCTGTGTCCACAGTGCGTCACAGCGAGATCGTGAACACGAGCAAAATCCTGCCTAACCTCTCTTGGAATTATGACTGCCTTGACGCACAGTCCCTCGATTGAGAACCACGCAGATACATCAAGACCACCTCGGACGGCATCAGCATTGTTGACGTTCAGCATTTGCTTTTACGAACTTGGGATGACACTCAATGGCATGGACTGCAGCGAGACATTCTGCATACTTCAGTATTGAAAAGTCGGCGCAGGCTCATTGCACTCACCTTTCCATCACTTATCAAGATCCACTGCGATGGTAAAGGTAAGATTGCGAGTACAAGTTTATGCGGCACAAGTCAATTGGCGGACCAAGATAGCGGTGAGTCTTTCCCTTTCTTGACGAGTGTGATGAAGAATCATTACGGAGATCCCTCTTCTAAGACTTTAACCATCCAACGATCTCTCGGCGACTCTTCTGCCGCGGACTCGCTCAGTTCGCAACAATGTATGTCTCCGCAAAAGCCATGAGAGGACGGGTTTGCGCTTGGATACCCGCAACACTCCGCGGACTCGGCAATGATCATCCATCCTCTCTCGACCTTGCTCGCTATAGGAAGCCATGTCCTATGCTCCCATACATTCTTCATCCAGCGCCAGGACAAGCTCCACCGACTGCGAATCACGGCAATTTGCACATCAGCATCCCTTTCGACTTGAACATCACTCACCACACCAGCGGCAGCACTCCCGTCAGCAGTCCTCATCTCAATACTACCACTTTCATCACCGCAATGAACCATGGTCAACTGGTCGCACTCCGTACGCTCCGGCATGACCTTGATGAGTGGTGCCACGGGTCCGAAATTCACGCCTTGCTGGACGTCCATCACGGGAAACGCCTGTCTGATGCATTATCTATCTTGTAAAGCGTCGTCAAGCTATGGACTTTGAGCGCGACAAAAGTTGCATCATTTATGACAACAACGATGCCATCGTCTCCAGACTACAGCGCGCAGCAATTCTGGCGATATCCAAGCTGGCGACTCCGAAAGCTACTAGCATAGCAATGTCAGCTCCCTAGTCGCGCTGATGGCAGCCTTTGATGACTTTATAGTGAAAACATTCACTGAACTCCGAGACAGAGCATACATCAAGGAGAAGAGCCGGCGACAATCGAGCTATTTTTCGAGCTAATGACACCGAAAGCGAACAACACAGCGACCTGAACAGTCCCGTCCTACAAGCGGCCGATCTCAGCATTCTCGCTTCAGCAGCTCGCGGCATACGACTAAGAGTGCGTGTGATCAACCCGAAGAACACAAAGCCATCTATGAAAAAGCTTGATTCGTGGACAACAAGATTCTGAGCATTTGAGACTTGCACGCCGACACCAGCATCCTCTTGGTCTCCCTTACGCCAGATCTAGGCTTCGAACGCCATTGTACCAGATGTTGTCAATGCTGCATTGGTATATTTCAAGTGGATTGAAATCGCCCTCTCGAGGTATGCTGAAGCCTGATTGTCAATGTATGACTCCAGTCACTGACCCGGTCGGTTGAGAGTACCATCAGCTCCTGCAACCAAGTCGTCGTCGAGCACTCGTGAAGAACTGGTGAATAGAAGATATGGTTCTACACGACTGTTCCTACGAGCTAGTCAAGCTTGGATCTTTTGCTGATGGTGTTTCTCAACGAGCTCCCTTTCACGACTTTTCTGGCCATTGTTCTGAGTTTGATCGGACACAAAGCCATGCGAATCACGATCATCGCAAAGAATGTCCAGGATTGGACTCCATTTCTCGAATTCCTACAGCTCCTCCTGGCCTTCTGCCAAACCATACTATCTTTTTGAACGAGATAGCCCGCTTCGCTCGCCAACTCTGCCGTCTGCTACGTTTAGCGAAGCTTATCCCAATCAGTTCTACTAGATACATTGCTGATCGCAGTATCACATCCTTAGCAAGGCTTTCCTGCTCATTAACCGTGACAAGATGGTTCTCTGCGTTGGTTCCCCGAGCAAGCCTTGTCTTCATGTACATGAGCACAGGCGGCCATCTTGGAACATGAACCTAAGTCGAACTTCACTAGAGTGGATCTCGTTCCAGGGCGACGCAGCCTGTCCGTAGACAACCCGCCCGGCAGCGACACGCCACGAGATTGGCTTCGATGCTTCGCGTCTGTCTGATCTCCACGCTCGCCGTCCATCAACAGCTCTCAATCTCGCAGCCTTTCCAAGAGGAAGCATAGCTACGTGGAGGGCACATGCGTTCTTCATCTCAACGGCACGTTCAGCAGTACGCCTGGGGTTCTCTCTCGACGGCCACGACACGAGCCTAGGATGTGCAAAGAAGTGCATCTGGAGCTCTCTTCATATCCAATTCCCAAGTCGGGAGTGGAATTTCTGTCTGCTCACACATACAAGATCGCCACTTACATGCACGAGCTCGTGAGGGCTGTACAAAAGTACATGCCTTGAGCTTCCTCTTAGCATGTTCAATGGCGCAAACCGTCTAACACGAGCCAGAGAGCGAAAACATTCGGACCCGGAAACACATGACTTGTCATATGGACCTGGCCGCACGAGCACGTCTGAGAAGTCGTCAGCTTTGGAGACTGCGAGGTTCTCACCTTGTCCAGCCCAAGCATCCCAACTTGTACCACAGTACAAAAGCTCGGTCCACATCTCCCAAGTCAAGAATGGCCCCCAAAATCCACTTCAATCCGTTCTCCATTGCTCTTCATCTCGTGGAAAGGTTCCCCAATTCCCCCAACTCATCGCAAACTTGATGGAGAACGATGTTTGGACAGGCATCCCATCCAGCCTTTTCCGTTATCAGCTGCATCTTTCACGAATCAATCCAGATGGAATTGCCCAGGCAAGTGATACTCCCAGGCCACATCTCAGCCGCAAGGGTCTTCTGTAGATGGACATTTATCGATGAATCGCGTGGGAATCCTTGAGGGATCGCCGTACTGTCCCATGAGTTGCGCAAGCTTGCTTATGGATTCTGTATATTTCTCTGAGATGGTGGCCAGTGCAGTCTCGACGTCCTTATCGGATGTGAAGTTCATGCAGAGAAATTCGAGAAGCGATCTCCGCAGGTAGCGCTTTAGGCAGCGTCAGACCACACATGACGCCTGTTTGCCGCGAGGCCAGATGACTTTGACAGCGGAGAGGACAATAATAAAGGGACAGTAAAGAAGTCTAAGGATGTCGATGCTAAAGGGTCAGTCAAAGGAACAAGGGACGACAAGCAGTAGTATTCCAAAATGGATGAGCTCGACATTGTCACGATCAGCCCAGCGACAGATTTCTGAAGACGTGCAAAGTCCCTATCCGAGTGAAGTCCGAAGTTCAGACACCAGCCGCGATGAGGACATACCGTCCAGTCGGAGGTTCCAACTCCTTCGAAGCTCACGTTGATCCTTCGGTATATATGGGAAGGGATGAGGATGAAGTGTAATGCGTACAACGAGCTCGGTGCACACTTGGAAAGTTTGGCCTACACTTCCATCTCGACGCTGGTGATCGCTTCCTCAGTCTGTTCTCGTAGCACTGCAGCAGTCTTGCCCGCTCGATGATACGAATGGGCTTAGAGTGGAATTCTCTATAGGCACCTTCGCAACTCTTCGTAACTCTTCGTGCGCCTCAACAATGTGGCCTGCAACGTCTGCGTGCTGTTATAATGCTTGGCCTTCCTGGTAGAGAGCGTGGTGAGCTTTGGATCGAAACGCGGATAAGGATGGTTGACCCGTGCATGATTCCGTCCGAAGAATGTTGGGATGAAGAAGGCGGGCACTTCCTTTCCCGGACTTTCAGGACTGATCCTGCTGCCTTCTTGCGAGGCGACATGTTCTTCCTTGGCTGTATCACAGAGGCGTGAGATTTGTCGAAAAGCAAGTATCATATGAACAGGGATGCAAAGGGAGCATGTTAAGAACGTTCAGGCAGCATGAGGTACCTAAATGGTGGTGTTGCTGTCTGAAGTGCCTGGAACCGATACCTGCTCAGAATCGTGTCCCATCATGCAACGCAACTAAACAAAGCGAGGCTGCTCTCTGACAGATTGACCATTCAGCGACAGTCTCAAAGATGAACATCTGGCTCAGGAAGAGGCAAACCAGGCGAAACTGGATGCCGACAGGATATGCTGACCCTTGGGGTCACTACTGGCACCGCTGCTGCCCGCGGTGCTCGCAAAGCTCGACTGATGGGGTCCCATTAGCTTCAACTTTTAGCCGCGAGCGCGGCGCCAATGTCTCGGTCTTCAGCGGCAGCCGGAATTGGAGATTAAAAGGGCTGTAATTGAAGTTCCTGTAGATGCATAACTTGTATTCCCAATGTCAAGACCGGACTCAGCAACATCGCTGACGTTATTACCACGAGAGTGACCAAAGCGTGCAGAGTGATAGTCCGGTGCGCGTCGTGTTTGCGGTTGTCATTTCCTTCACTTAATAAGGCCTTCATGCAAGAAGCCAACTCAAGCTGGTTGAAGTCGAGCGGTTGGCAGAAATTTGCGAGCGGATTCTGGGCGTGCTGGCTCAAAATGATACCACCATCTCGTGCTCCCATCTCCCAGCCCTCCTCTGCCTGTTTCCCGCACTCATAGCCCTTCGCTTTGTCCATGACTCTTCCTCGTTACCGACTTCAAACTGTCAGCCGCCGACTTGACATTAGACAATCGCGCACGAAATGGCCCTGGTAGCCGCCAGCATCGCAGCTTGTAACTGTATCAGTCTTTCAGGAACTTTTCGACAGCATCTGCGTCTTTGTCGGCGATCCGCAAGTGATCATCGAAAGCGCGATCCGTACAACTTCGAGCGCTGTTCCAGGTCGAGGTGCCTGCGGCTACAAAGCGTTGTGAAGCATCAATGCGTTGGCAATTTGAGCTACGCCTGGCATAGCATAGCATTCCGGAATGTTGAAACTTGACCCCCACTCCTCCACTTCACTCCTGCCTTCAAACTGTGGAAGCGGAAAGCCTCGACGGTAGTCCAGATCAGCGTTGTGCCTGCTACCAATGCGCACACCCACAGACTCACCCATATACGCATCCGCTGCCCGGCTGATTACGAGACTCTGGGCACCCAGGCTTACACTTTCTGCCAGATCGCCAACAGGGTTGGTAGTGGATGCAGGAATTTGGTGAGCTCGATGTCCAAATGCGCAAGCCCTGGAAGCCACGCCGTCGTCCTGTCTAAGCCGACCAGACCATCCGCGGCAGTCGCTGGAGACGCATTGGCTCCCCGTCCGTCGCCAACGCAAGCGAAGTCAAAGGTTGAGAAGGGAGACCGGGTTGTGATACGGTGAGAGGCTCGGCAAGCATGGCATTCCTCGACCGCGAATGACAAAACGGGAGACGAAAGTGGTGAAAAGTATTGTACTTGGTAGGCATCGAACGTGTGATGCACGGAGTCGCTGGCAGCTCCGATGCATACTCTTTGGTGCCTGTGAAAAGTCCTGACATGGCTGGAATGGCGTAATGACGGCAAGTACGCAGCGTGCAACGCAAAGCATTCAGGCTTCTTGATGGCTGTTTCTGCGCTCTGTCAAGCCTGCCCATGATATCTAGAAAGAAAGCATGCGCATGGAATTATGACTATCGCAACACGCCAGGAGTGCACATTGTGCTAACCACCATAGATGGGCGTAACCCCAATCTCTCCAAGCCCACCTGCACCAATTGTCTACCCATGCGGCCTTGCCTCACACTGGTGACTTCCTCGGCGCCGAACAAGGCAATTCTGGCTTGATTGCCATGAACCATGAGCGTTACTGGTAAGAGTCTTATCATGCTCCGCTGTACATTCCAGCTCGAGGCTGTGATTTGGAGCATCGATGCGGCCATGCAATGGGGCATTCCTGGCAGACCAGATGGTAGTTTGTCCAAGGCACCTGAACATTCAGTTTGCCTCCTCTTCTGAGTCCACCGCATACCGCCATGCTTTGTGCACTTGCAATTTGAGCATTTGTTTCATCGATTTCGCTTCTTCGAAGTACGATATTCGGTCGTGGGCGCGCATACGGCAGTGGTGGATGCAGGAGGGATGCTGCAAAGCCACTTTCCGCTCCTTCGGGGATTAAGTGCATCGCGGCATAACGCATTCTGTAGTGTGTATCGAGGCATTCTTCGCGTAAAGTGCTGATTCCGAACAGCGCTGCTCTTTGGGAGGTAAGGATGTTTGCCGAAACAGATCGGGACACCCGCCAAGAACACTCCGTCCCCAGAGGGTCTAGGAGCTTTTGATTAAGCCGATCAGTCGAATTCTCACTGGAGTTCCAAGAAAGATTAGGGTTAGGGTTAGGGTTAGGGTTGGAAAGATCAGTCTGAACGAAGGATGCCGTCGACTTCTTTCGACTATTAGCACCCCGAAGTCCTTCTGAATGGTATAAAAAAGTCGCTACCATGTGGAAGTTGTCAAGGATGGCCGCGATCGGCTGCAGACTGGGTGTCGTTCGCTGACTCAGCTGAGGACGCGGGCTCGCAACGCCGTCAGTCTCACTGTGACTGCATACACACCTCTGCATACACCTGTGCTGCATACATCTCGGCATGTACTTTCATGGCGCGGCTACCTAGAACGACCATTCTCGTCCGACTCTACACAACGACACGCCTACGACACAGACGACAGCCACAGCCACAGCCACGGCCGCCAAAGGCCCGTCACCGCTACCTCCATCACCGCTGCCACCTCCAAGCCCGGATTCGAAGCGAACGAGGACGAATCGGAGAGGTCGATTGAGCAAAAGCCGGGCCAAGATAACGGGGATCGCATCTACGACAGCAGCATCGAACTGGAGCCATCGCCAACCTTTGCGCCTCTTGAAGCCAGGTAGTATGGGAGGAATGCTTGATAGAGTGGGCCAACCGTGCCGATGACGAACCAGTTGGCGATGATGATCGTAGTCGGGTAGGCTAGGGCACGAGTCTCGAGAACTGAGAGGTAGCTTATGTTTCAGGGTGAGAGCCTGGAGGGTAGCCTATGTCTCAGGGTGAGAGCCTGGGAGGTAAGCCACGGTCCAGAAAGCAGGCCTGCGGGGTAGCCTTAGGCAATACTGGACTACAGGTGTGAGCACACAACCATGAAAGAGTATCTTTAGCGGCCTTCGGCACGGTACGCCGTCGCCAGTGGTACATCGAGATCGTGAGGACAGTGAACACATACGTATGTCGTGGTGGCAGCGAGAACTCCTCCGCTACGATCGGGTACGTGACAAGAGGAAGGAGCTAATGTTCTTCGACCACGAGCAGCGGACGTCGAATGAGACGATCCAGATACAGTGAGCATCCGCTCGGTCAGGCTGGAAAAGCTGTGCGCATTACATCTCAGAGGCCACCAGAGCCATTGAGATCAAGCGAACGTAAGAAGAATGACGAAGACATGCGGGGGAGCGCGATTCCGAATCAACGCCTCCACGTTCGCCTCAGTTTCTGGCCATTGCGTTGCGTCCGCTTCCAAGTCTGTCAAGAACACCAGGAACCTTCTCTGCTCCAGGCATGATGGAACGACAACGACTCACCCAGCGCGTTGAGATACTGGCCTCATCCCTAAGACCCAACTCATTGCACACATCTGAAGATGCACAAAGGACTGGCCAGCTCCGGAATCAGCTTTCTTTTTACACGGAGGACAGCAAGAATCTCTGGCACACAATTTCACGAGCGCTTCTAATTCAGCCTGTCCCCGCAGAAACGCTTCTGAAGTGGCTACCATCTTGTTTGCCCTGCCCTCCGACCCTATGCCGCTTTATGTATGCTTGCTGCCATTGGGCTGTCGTCAAAGCGGGCTTCAGATGCCTCGCGTGGTTTCAGCAACGCGCCTGTCTTCTGAGGAGTCTCGCGTGTCAGTCGTCGTCTTGAATTGCCGAAGATATCTCTGGCCAGGAACGGCAGGAGTGTGCGGAGTTTCTATGGACGAGATTGACATCAAGAACGATGAGTTCTCCCATTACCGCTCAAGGCTCACCTCGCGCAATACCACAGGAGACCAGATCCTCTCGATTGAGGCTGCTTTCTTGCATCCCGCCATCGTCGGGTGCTACAACGAGATACCAGATTCATGCGCTACATTGCCTCCAACAGCTGGAACGGCAAGTCGCGTTCGGTTAAGGTCGGCCCATGCTGCACTCGGACAATCTTAGCACTGCTCAGTCTAAGCAGCGCTGCGCCATCGTAATCAGCGTAAGGACAAATCTACACTTGGACGCCGACAAAGGACTCCCCTTCGCCATCTCGAATTTCAGCCACGCCTAACATTGTCATGGGACCGGCCTCTTCGCCACTGCGTTGCTCGCGTTCGATCAGCCTTGTCCAGCATGGCACACTTCATCCTTTGTATTTCACCTCGTCGACTCTGCTTGCTGTGATTGCAACGTCTGGACGGTGTGCAAGCCCGGCTCTCTCAACGAATGACTCGTGGTCGCAAATGTACAGCCTGCCGGACTGGCTCAACTTCTCTCGTGGGACGCCATTGGGATTTACGACTGTCAACTCGATGCTGATGACACGAGAGACATGCTCCTGAAAGACATCGACCACCCAGTCGTGACCCAATTCTGCAAGCCGTCATTGTCCTGGCAAGTTTTGTTCAAGCTCCTAGTACTTGAAAGCTATGCCGAAGGCCACGATACACTTGTAACCATTGCACTGGACAACGCACGCCGCTTGACGATTGATCGTCAGAGAAGATCAATTCCTTGCTAGCCTGGCCAAGCGCGCGACTATGCGCACAGAGGCGCCAACGACTTTACTAATCAGCAGAAACTTGGGCAACAGCACATCGTCAGCAGACATTCTCTCTACCGTACCAGCTTCTTCAAGCTCTTGCGACGAGCTCGGCCATCAAACTCTGAGTGCAACACTGTCTCAACACCGTACTCTTCTTCTACACGATTGTGCTCTCTTGTCACCTCGATTGGTGGCTTCTGCTCGATTCCACCAAACGGAATCGTCTACAGGACCAGTATACTCGGCTTGGAAATGTCTTGTTGAGCGGCGGGAATAACATTCTTTCTTCGGCGATGTGTCAAGTACTGACAGTATCCTGTGCCCGAAGCATTCTGCGATCAGCTGGGCCTGCGCGGCGGAGGAGAACATTGAGATACCGAGCAGGCATGGGAGTTGAGCCACAGTCTCAGATTGCCTATTCGGACATGGCGGAGGAACATGAAGACTTCAATGAATGCATGCGAGGATGGCATCTCTGTCCTCCACTTGCCCATAATTAAAAAGAGGGGCCTTTTCACCATCAGCACTGAAGGTATACGCCGCTCGGGTCGGACTGATATGACTGGATGAATCCCGAGCCCTACCAGATTTTGCGCTTGAGATAGGAGACTCGCTATGCACCAGATACAAGGCACCAACAGCCGACAATGGCAAGCCTGCAAAACACAAGTCCTCTCTCGAACGAGCGAGATCTGCTCATGATCCACACTTACCGACCGCTTGCCTGAATCCTGATCCCATTCGTTGTGCCTATCGATATATTACGATTCTTGGATTATTTGGCACCTGCTGTTAACCAGGCATTCTGCTAGGAGTGGACGAAATACTTCAAGCTTTTGGCTAGCTCCCATACAGCGTCACTAGGGAGTGCAGTGGGCCTGTAATGGTATCTTGGTCCCTCAGCTTCTCGACATTCACCAGGATTCGAGTGCTGCGTTGGAGCATCTAATCTTACCTCGAAACGAGCAGCCTCCAGATCAAGACGAACGCTCTGCTCATCAAGCACCCAAAAAGCTCAGCGCCTGCATCGGCTCCACCAAAAAGTGCCCTCTTGAACAACTCACAACCCATTCTGCTCCAATTCTCGGCCAATTTCTTCCCAGACTCTCACACCACTTCCTACGCATCTTCAAGTATGCCGGAGCCGTCTTCTCCTGGACCGGCGACGTACGTTCCGCAGATCCAGATGCCTGTTGGAAGCCAGCCCTTCGGTATATATGCAGCCTGTGGCCTAACACCTTTCGCTATGCCAAAGTAGCCTGCCCGCAAACAGCCTGGGAACTACCGCCACTGGTGGCCAGACAGGTGAATTCAGCTCCTGCCTGACGCAGGCCGGTATGGTCGTCAAATTCACCATAGCTTTGAAAACATGTTTCTGAAATTTCATCGTCGCAGTCGATGGAATGTGACTCTCTGGCGTCCATTCACGTTGCTTGACCACCTGTTCCAAGGTAGACCCAATTCTTCACCGCTGTTTGACAACCGCACCCTTGGTGATTCACGGTCTGAAAAGCGGAGTCATCGGTCACGCGTAGGCTGTCCGTGGAAGACAACAGGTGTCGTCGTTGAATTGGTAGAGGCGGAATCTGGGCGGCGAGCCGGATACTGGCCAGGAAGCATCACGCCGCTCCTTTCTGGCCTTACTACTGGGCCTACCTTGGGCCTCGGCCTCACTCTGGGTGGACTCGATTGGCTTCGCACGGTAGTCTGGAGTGTTGTAAAGTTAGGCCACGTCGCTCGATCGCCAGGACGTGACGAAACTGTGTCGTCGCGAGCGCAGGACACCGATTTGTGCATGCATCGACAGGCAATTCCAGCGCTGAATTTCATGCAAAATGAGACCTACCCTCGACAGTCCTGGAAGCACCTTATCTCATTTATCTGCTTGACCGCCTCATGTTGGCAGCGCCGGGATTTCTTGGCTCTACCCAAGGTAGGAACAGCAATGCGACCCCGGCGACAAAGCACTCTCTGACTCTGTCGGCAAGAGAGAGCCTGCAAAGGACTCTTGTGAGCTGCGTATTTGGTGTGCGAGAGGAAGATGGACGATGACTGCTCCAGAATGCCGAATGCTCGCATAGACTCAATACCGCTACCCAAGACCAAAGAAACCAGTGTTCAAGACTGGCCGTCTCGATGAAATCCGCTCTCTCGCCAGCCTCTCTTTACGACTTCACTTTCCCTCGGCAAGTTCCATCCAAGAGATTCCGGTAGGGTATGAAACCGAGACAATCCGCAGCAGAAGGCGTCTGTGTGACATAATCTACAAGAGAGTTTCGCTCGTTCGCAGCTAATGAGAGTTTCCGGGCTCGATACAGCACCAGGTAGCGGGTCGTGAGCACATGGTGCCAAGCTACGCCCGAAGCGACGACTGCCACCTGATCGTCTTCCGCTGAGCGTATCAATGTGGTATCAACCTTGTGTGGAATGGACATTGTAATCTGTGGCTGTGAAGCACGGCGAATATTGTGTCGACCAGGTGAATGCAGCCAAGATGGTCGCACTGAAAAACATAATCTGGCGCGAAACAGGGAGGTCGTTGATCAAGGCCGCACATTGAGCTGATGCTTTAGCCATGCCAGAGCACGATCTTGACTTGGCTCCAGAGTGGCGTGGATAACAAGGTGGCTGGAAATCAGAGGTGGTACGAAGCCCATGGCCAGGCTACTGGTTGTTCTCACGGCACCTCATCATTCGTGACGCTTCGACGTAGCTGCAATCTAGCAAGCGAACGTTATCGCAGCACAGTTCATGACATGGAAAAATGGGCGCAGTGAAAGCGGCTTTGCGGGCTGTCAACCTTGGAAGAAATACATCGTTGATGGCGTTCTTTTGAAGTTCAGCATGGTGACTCAGAGGTGAGATCGGAATGTCGGCCCGCCCTCCAAAGGTCTTTGTCACGAGACTGGATGGAACGTGGACTGTGTTGCTTGTCTTCTGCAGCGTTTCACCAACCTTCTCACAACGACATGAATGTTTGACATTCACGATCCGCCCAGTCATGCTCATGTCACTACCAGTCAGTGCTTCAACTTCACAGGAATCTGCAATCACGATGACCGAAATGCCTAGAGTCGACATTCGCGACGCCGCAGCTCATGCCCATCGAATCCGCCAAGGCAGTCAAATGTGCGCGTCGCCATAAAACTAGTTCGAGGGCGCGGCCGATCGCCTTCGTCAGACAATCCATCACACACTGCTACGTTGTACGAGGCATGGCACATCTGAATTGCAGAAGGAGAAGAAGCCTCGACTGGCTCGAATGAGCATGGATGGAGAGCGCACGGAGGATGTGAGCACACTCTTTGACACTGGCCATGTGAGCACGTCCGCAAAACCCGTGTATGGGACTAGGATGTGCAGAGCGTCTTGTGATGAGCGGTGTTGAGCAGCGGAAGATGGTTGGCGGAGTAAAGGAGATCCTTTCACCGCAATATTGCAGAAGCTGGTGTCGCTGGCGAGGTCTGCCTCAGAAGCATTGTTGACCATCTCCCCAAGAGAGTCAAGTCACAGTTCGTCAAGATATGCTCGATGAGACGAAGGGTTGGCTCAACTACTCTCGTTGCCTGATGCTTTGCACTTTAGATGTACATGCCACTCAAGTTGCAGCGCAGCAGCACACTCATCACTCCTGCGCGGACCTATGTTGAGAGGCTTCCTATTCTTATCCCAATGGCACGAAATGGCGCCAGCAAATAACGCCTTGCTCCAAAGAAGTCTGGATCAAGTTCGACAAGCAGCCCCTTGGAGAAAAAAGTGCCAGAAGCTGGTATGTAAGCTTTGTTAACCATTCGACGGGTACAAGAAAATGGACTATCTCCGAGTCAGACAGGTGTCGAGCATGCCTGCCTCACGCTAGGAACCTGACAGTGTAACTCACACTTCAACGCATGTGTCCTCTCGTAGCATCCAGGCCACGCTGTTAAGGTGTTCTGCTGCCGACTATTGTTCGGAACGGGTGGACCCTCGCTGCCACCAAAGTTGGCCGCAGCCGATGTGCTCGCCTGCAGTTACTCTTGTTCGGCCTTGAGGCTTGCGGAGCTGCGGCATGGACTCGAAGGCGCCATATTTGTCGCGCACAGTACGTCGAGGATGACTCGCGCTCTCAAATACACTGTGAGAAGGAAAGTCGACCACGCCTACAAATTTGGTACAGGCGGGGTCGTCGTCGTTGCCAGAAGCCTGGAAGGCTGTCGCTGTTTACGCCGAGGTGGCAGGTGGCACCCACGAGTCTGAGATCCGACATTCGCACTCTCGCCCGAGCCCGTCCGCCATAGCTTTTCTACCAATACCCGACACTACTTACGTTCAACTTACCGTCGTCATGCCTGCTCACGTCAAAGGCGAGAAGAAGCACATCTCTTCCCAGCAGGAGAGCCAGAGTCGTAGTCCTGGCCACCTCGACCGCAAGAACGACAGCCACCACCACCACTACGACGAGCACTCCGATGAGGAGTCACACACATTGGCAAAGCTCGACTTGCAGCGACATCAACTCCAATTATGCGAAGACGTTGTCGCTCATGCCCGTTCGACAGCACTCCACCTGCCGCCTTTCCGCAACAGCAACACGAGCACGAGATGGCACCACGCCATCGACGAGTTGCAAGCCATATGCCGAGAAATGAGGCGTGAATACGATCGCGATGATGCCGACTTCCGACTGCATTTGCGCCTTTTTCCGACGGCAGATGAAACGCCACATGGTCCCGCAGACAAGCATGATCAGACGCAGCTTAAAGAGGAAGCAAAAGCTTCAGTGGGACATGCGACGTAAGATACTTTGGGGTTTTGAGCGCAGCGTGGCCAACGATATGGACACAACACGAGAAACTCAGAATCAGAAGCGGAACTGGATGACTCTACGCACCGAATGGAGTGACTCTCATCACGCGAGAAGCATGATCGGAAACGGTCGACGTGCGGTTCGTGAAAGACCTAGGTGGTTCTACGAGGCTTGCTTGGAGAGTTGCTTGGAGCAGACAGGTACGGAGTCATGACGAATCGAGGAAGCTAGCAGCAGTATTGTCGTTACAACAGCGAGTACTACTGTCTCTTAAGAAGTATGTATCGAGCAAGGCAAAGAAGTCATACCGAACCCTGCTAGCGATTAGGTCTTGATATCCCGATGAGTTCAGTTGAAGTCATTCTGCAGTCCGTACTGTCCGTGCAATGAACAATCTCAAGCACAGCTGGCCAGTCATCCTTCACACATCCAACAATGCCGACGTCTTTCTCCGAGGCCCGCGGATCATTTGACAGCGAATTGCCTCACTGTACACAACGCCATTCCGAACTGACTGCTCAAAGCACTGTAGCTTTGGAGATCTCTCAGTTGCACCCCCCCAAGGCACATTGTCGCTATCCTCGTCTCGTTGCGTGGTAGGAAAAGCGAAGCCCGTGTCGCGATGAAAACGAGCAGTATCATTGTCTTCTGGCTATCCTTCAAGGCTTCTTGTAGCAGTTCCCTGCTGTCCAAGCTACCACCGATCACACCGCCCAAGGTCGACTGAGGTACAGCGTCACCGGAGCTCAGCGACCTGTTTTCAAAGGCTCTTCGAGCTGTGTATCAAAGCATACAGAAATGCCGCACGCGAATGGGTGTAAGTGCCGTAGGTCGCCTCTGACGCTGTAGTGTTAAAGAAGGGAGTATTGGATTGCTTTACTCTCTTGCCCTACGTGAATCTTTTAGTCGAGCAGGAAACTTGTGCGTGTTCGATACTGCCATTCATGAACGCGGCACTATTCTCCAACAAGGTTCTTTACATTGCTCGGATATGCTTTATCTCTGCTCGAGGGTTCCAACACTACCAACCAAACACCATATCGGCATGCTCCCCGTTCGAAAGGCCGAGAGGTGAAATCAAAACTCGAGCGCAAGACAATCAAGGTCAATAAGCCTATCAAGCAAGCAGGAAATCAATCCAAGTACCTTGACAGAGGCACAACAGCTACGAGCGCGGCCGTAAAGCCGTAGAGCGAAGAGCATGAGTTTGATATGGAGGACTCTTCGGAGACATGTCCCGCTAAAATTCAAGGCAAACACGATTTGTCTCTGGATCTCTCTGTCTGCTCGGAGATCATCTCATTTCTACATGCCCTCTGAGGTATGCTAGGCCTCGTCAAAGCTGTTTCAAGGTAACGCTAAAGGAAAGTAAGGACTTGGAGCAAGAGTATTTATCACAACTTCGCCTTCGCCGATAGAAACGACATTTCTAGCCGATTGACAGGCATGTTCGGGAAGGCGAATCAGTAAGTAAAGACGGACGGGCAAGAGTGAACACTCCTATCAGAAGGTTGGGTAAAAGCACATCGAGAGACTGATCTATTTCGAGCTCCTTATCACGGCTTCGAGAGATGTATACGTCCATTCATAAGACAAAAAGGCCACTTAATCGCTCATCCTCGTATGTCTCTTCTGCATCTTGTGCATAGGTGCGAGCCTCTCTTTCCCAAAAAGCTGGAATTCGGTCACGCTAGTTGACCGAAATCTAGACATCAAGGTAGGAGCGAGATGCTCCTTCTTGATTGTGCTCGTTCTCGGTCAATTAGCGTGACCGAAATCCAGACATGACGGTAGGAGCGAAATGCTCTTTCTTCACTGTACTCGTTCTCGGTCAATTAGCGTGACCGAAATCTAGACATGTAGGTAGGAGCGAGATGCTCTTTCTTGGCGGTACTCATTCCAGATCAAGCTGGCTTCGCTCTCCTCTTTTCTTCTCCTCAGCCTGAATTGGTCCCTCAGGCTCTAGGTCTTGCTTCAAGTGTGGCATGCAGATTTTCGTCAAGACACTCACAGGCAAGACTATCACCCTTGAGATCGAGTCCTCCGACAGCGCCGCACTCTGTCCGACTACAACATCCAGAAGGAGTCCATCGTCTCCGTAGTGGTATACAGATCTTCGTCAAGACTCTTACTGGCAAGACCATCACTCTCGAGGTTGAATCCTCCGACACCATCGACAACGTCTCCGTGGTGGTATACAGATCTTCGTCAAGACTCTCACTAGCAAGACCATCACTCTCGAGGTTGAATCCTCCGACACCATCGACAACGTCTCCGTGGTGGTATACAGATCTTCGTCAAGACTCTCACTAGCAAGACCATCACTCTCGAGGTTGAATCCTCCGACACCATCGACAACGTCAAGCCGAAGATCCAAGACAAGAAGGGTATAGAGTGCCCGTCCGTGAGATCGCTCAAGACTTCAAGTCCGACCTCCGTTTCCAGAGCTATGCCTCCCTCCGGCACGTTTGAGTATACGGCCGCCAAGGCAGATTTAGAATCCTCGCTCGCAGGTCACAGCGACGCTGCCAAGGTTAATAGCTGCATCCACTGGCTGGAGAAGAACTTTCGGGCTACTCGCCACTACGCTTGGTCTGCTTGGGCACGTTGTGCCTATCTTCAAGAACGTTTCCCGGCCCAATGGCACCAATGGCTTGCGAGCTTCGAGCTGCAAGCAGAGATCCTCGAGCACTTCAACAATTTCGGGAAGTCGAGAGATCGACTCTCAGCCAAGAAAGCAAAGGTCGAGCAATCGTGGCCTGGCTTTCAATGGGACTTTAAATTTGCACCAGAGACCTGGACTGTTGGTCTGCTGGAAAAGCTGATCGAGCTGAGCAGCATGACTCCTGGGCAAGGCCCACAAATAATTGATGAGATGAACAATGCCGTGAGAGAGCGGTATAAGACTTCCAAATCGAAAGTTCGGTACCTGCAGCCAAGAGACCTCGACTCCATCATAGGCCGCCATCAAGCTCCGCCTCCTCCTCCTCCAACTGCTTCGGCGAAAGCCAGCAGCTCTTTTCTGGACGATGCTCCGAGCATCGAGCGAGGCCGCACTGCGCCCACGCCTCTTCCAGATGAATCGACAATTCTCGAAGATGGCACTAGAAGTGTTGAGCTCGATCTAGAGAAGACTTTCCAGCTCGACCTGCTGCAGGACGATGAAGATCCTGCACCATGCAGAAAGCGAAGAAAGGTTGTGCGCATGGACAACGAGACCGAGATTCACAACAGCCAAATCGAGAAGATGCAGGAGGACCGCTCTACTATCACCAAGGCGCCGACTTACTTGTCGCGCGACCCTCTGGAGCTCCAAGTGCAACGAAATGGAAGCTTCATCAGCAATCTCATGGACGGACAGATGCGCGGATGGGCACCAGAGCTTCGAGATGTTTTTGCCTTCGAGGCTACCCGCAAAGTAGCCGCTGTTAGGCTTTTGGAAGCGGAGAGAAAGGAGGAGGCTGCGGCCATGCTGCAGGCTGTCGAAGGTATTGTCAGCCGCGAGCAAGCCTTGTCGCGCCCGGAGGAAGAGCTTGCCGAGAGCAGAGCTTTTCTCGATCTTCTTCGCTCGCGTATACCGAAGCATTGGCAATAGATAGTTTAAGTATTAAGTTAATCTATAACTTAATACTTGAGAATATGTCTTCCTTACTTGTTTACGCTCTATTATACTTCCTCGACGTATAACTATAATTATTAATTAGTAATTACTTACTAGTTAAGGCCTATAGTTATAGTTAATATTAATAATAAGTAAATAATTAGTAGTTATAGTTATATAATTATATAATTAAAGACAAAGAAGGTAGATCTATATACTATTAATACTATAAGCGCTACTTACTTAAGTATAAGGCTAGTAATAGTTAATCTTCTATCTCTTCTAGTAAAACTAATTCTAATAGTACTTTAATAATCTCTATTCTTATCTAGTTCTTTAAGTATTTACTTAAAGTATTATAAGTAATACTACTAGTAGTAGTATAGTATATAAGTATATATCTTAATTTAGCTTTATTTATAGCTCCTTTTAGTATATTAGTAGTCCTATCTAACTTAATAGTATCTTACTATCTATATAGAGCTAAGAGATTAATCTTTAACTACTTCTAAGTACTACTATAGATATCTTCTAGCTTCTATTTCTTATTACTAATAAAGATAAAGTACTTCTTTACTAGATACTAAGCTATATTACTAGAGCTAAAAATATAGTAAAGAGAGTTATAATTATTATAGTATCTATAGTAGAATACTTTATATCTATCTCTATTAATTTTAAAAGATTTACTATCTCTTAGAGATCTAGTATATATCTATAATATTAGATCTAGCTAGTTTCTTTCTCTCTTATATTTCTTTAGTTTAGTAACTATAAGTATATATATATATTTAATAATAACTATAAAATTAATAGTTATATAGAAGTACTAGAGTCTTAAAGGAATAAGATATCTAGATCTAGTTTATCTAGTATTAGAGATAGTAGTATATTAGCTTTAGAAGTTAGTATATTACTTAGATTTCTTAAATCTTTATAGTATAGTATCTAATCTAGAACCTATATTTTCTAATATAATCCTTAGATATTAATATAATTTTCTAGTACTTTCTAAGCTAGTTTATACTTCTTATATAAATTATCCTATATACTAAGAATATTATTATCTTAGATAGAATAGTAAAAATAAAAGTTTAAGACTTAAGTTTACTAGTATAGTACTAAGCTTAGTAGCTCTTACTATATACTTTAAGTAAGGCTCTTCTATTAGACTTTACTAGACTTTAAAATACTAATATAATATAATTTTTATAGTTTAGATAGATATAATAGTAAGCTTAAATACTAGGTTCTATATTTAATCTTCTATAAGAATCTTACTACTACTAGTAATCTTACTATTAATTAGATAATATAGTATCTTATTAATCTAACCCTAAAAATATATCTACTACTATAAATACTACTATTTCTATTTAAGAGAGTACTTAAATAAATAGAGATATAGTTTCTTACTAATCTTAAAGTAATAATAAGAATCTATTACTATTTACTTCCTCTTTAAATATATAGCTTTATATACTCTTTAAATATTTTTAGCTATATATTTTTAATATTTTCTAGCTCTTTAAATAATCTCTAGTATATATATAGAGCTCTTTATTATCTTCCTTATAATCTAGTAGAATAGTAGTTATAGATTCTTCTTTTCTATCTCTCTAATATACTATTTAAAGTTATTCTATACTACTCTATTAATAAATAATAGAATACTAGCTTATTAGAAATAGAGCTAAGTAGGACTAATATAATAGTTAGTTTAGCTAAGAGTTAGATAAGTAGAGAATATATTCTTATATATTAGCTATAAATAATAGCTCTATAGTACTAGAAAGGCCTTAGTTAATTAATTAGAAGTCTATAATAGTAGTAGTAATAGTTCTTTATCTTTAGAAACTACTAGAGACTTAGTAATCTATCTAAGATTAGCGACTTTATATATCTAGATTTTACTTACTTATCTTCTAATAAAAGTCGTCTATTATAAGTATATTATTATCTATAGAAATAGATAGAAATAGTATAAACTTAAAGTCCTTAAGAGATATAATATATATTCTAGTATTACTTTAGAAATACTAACTAATTAGTAATTATAATTACTAGTTACTTACTTAATAATTATAGTTATAGTTATATATAATTATAGTAACTAGTAATTAATAGTAATTAATAATTAATAACTATACGTATAATAGTCTCGAACTAGGTTTTATTAATATAGAGATCTTCTAGTTCTTAATCTAGTATAAAAATATAATAGGCCTCCGCTCTAGTAGGGTATAATGTTACTATTGTTAGTATCGAGGACTCGGCGAATATATAGAATCGCACTAGGCACACTAGGCAGTTGATATGGTAAGGAAACGGAGCAAATTCCTTTTCGGGGCACTCGCATAAAGACGAGATCGTAGCAAGGTCGAGTCGAGCCTGCGCTGACAGGTGGGAAGCCATTATACACACTGTACCTTTCAGATAATGGCTAGACAGACCTCTCCCTGTAGGGGTTTCAGCTGTAGTGTAACCTGTAAATGTTAAAGATATTCGGTTCTAGACAAGTATGTCTCCGCAGTCCAAGGTCCGTAGTAGTATAACCTGCTTCTAGTAATGTGTAAGCAGATTTCTTTAGTCGATTTCAGACCCGTGCTCCATGGACTGTGGAACCTTTTGATTGTGGACCTAGTCTACATCCTTCTCAGGCTCTCCATGATGACTTCTTCCGCAATGTATGCATCTTCCACAAGCACGGCTCATTTCATCACTTGACTCCTGATCATTCTCCTTCGCGTACCATTCCGTCTGCTCGTGCTCGATGCTTTCTAGTATCACTCCATCGCCACTCGAGCTTTCTGCGGATACGTCCTCAAGACAGGTAGAGACATCTAAACGAACTTTGCGCTTCCTGACTTTTTCCATTGAAGCAGGGTTGTGCTTCCAGAGCCAGATGGGTCGTCCGGCGTACTCCTTACAAGTGTGAGGATGATCCAAAGTAGGAGAAGTGCGACTCCAGTCTCCTGTGGGGCCAATTGGCTAGTAGATACAAGCGTGAAGATGATGAAGGGTGTGCTTCTCCTCTGCTCTGAATTTGCTTGTGGATGCTTGTAACTCACGTTCTCGTTGTGTGTCATCACAGGGTGGCAGCATCCAGAGCGGTAGTCAAAGTGGCGAGGGTATCAAAATCGGTGGTGCGGCTGGCGATGTGAATCTCTTGGCTTTTGAGCCAGCGTCATGTTGATAGGCGAATCGAATCTTCCCTCATTCGATTTGTCCAAATTGACGCACACTCTTGCTCTGCATAATCATGCTGACATCTTCACTCACATCAAAGTCCAGCAAATGCTAAAAGAGCTGGTTGACAAGTTCGAGATAGTCGACAGGACGGGCAAGTGGTCCTCAAAGAGAAATGATCAGTTTCCTCATAGGTCGGTCAGGTGCCGCACTGGAAGCGCTCAGCATGCGGCATGCGCATTACAATAAAACGATGTCGCTTTTGTGACCTGTGAACTTGAGATGAGGGGTTCGATGTACGTACATATGTACATTCGTGTGTTCAGGCGACGCATCAGCTCGAAGTCATGAGCTTCCTCCGTAGAAGTCACACAGTCACTTCTGAGTCCATGTTGGTCTTGTCGCTGCAATCTGCTGTCATGATGTCGCGTTGTCGTTAGTGACAAAGCAGTAACCACCTTCGGCTTTCCACCTTCTGCGTGCGGAGGTTTGAGTACTCTTGGTCTTTTTCCGACGTCTTTTCCGTGCACTTCGACACCTGGCCGTCAAAATGAGAATCCATACTGCCTCACAGCCATCATTATAGCATCCCCAAATCGACCACATACGCGCATACACACGTAGGGCAATAGAACGACATTCACCAGACACACCCGCCCTGATGGCAATACGAGCACATGCACGCCCAGAATTCCTGAAGCAGTCGTAAGGCGACTATTTTGACGTATTGCTCAGCCTGTGGCGCCTCCATCATTTTCGTAGCGGGCTGATGGGTGGATTAACATCAGCGTCCATCGTTTCATGGTGCACATAGCAAACGTGGACAGGGCTGCTACCCAGCGAGTGCACCTGCCTCTGAAGCCGAGCCGAACCAAGTTGCCCTCGTGAGGCGTCCAAGAACCTCGTATTGTTGAGAAGCAAGACCATAGCAATCGTCTGATTGCGTTATTGTCAATGCAGCTCCCATAGGAAATAGCAAAAGTCGAATCTTCGACTAGACACGCCAGCAGAGTAATCATGTTAATTTCGACCTTTTCTGACGAAAGTAGTGATCTGAGCTGACTTCGTAACACTGAGCAAGCGATGGCGACGGACAACGAGGCCTGCCGCAGAGCAATGAATGGCAGCTGCGGCGGTTGAGAACCCCAGACCCGTGACCAGCACCTCCAAGTCTGCACGCACGAAGAAGCCGAGGGCTAAAGGTGCCACTGCCAATGGCTCTGTCAATGATGCTGTGGCTATACCTCAGTCGATCTCCAACGTCGAGTCTGCGGCGGCAGAAGATGTGTCTGGTGAACATGCATACATCAAAGAGCTGCAAAAGCAGATTCGCAACAACACCATGAAGCTAAGCAGTCTGGCAAACTAGATGCCATCGTTTCGCGGCCTTCGATGTTGAAGATGCGTCGGCGCACTGAGAGTCCGTGATGTTGGGAATGCGTCGGCGGACCAAGAGTCGATGTTGGTGACAATGCGCAGGCGGACTGTGGGTGGGTGATGTTGACGATGCGTCCGCGGATTGAGAGTCAGTGATGTTGCCGTGGTCTGAGAAGGGCGGCCGCGGACCGTGGGGCGTCGCTTGTTATCTGGCACCGTCTGGTTCTGTGAGTCATTCTGGTCAAGGCCCGATGGAAGGAACATTATAACTCTTAGCCGCTAAGAGGTCATGCTGACAGCCCGGTATCGTTCTGCCGTTAGCACCCGCGGCCATTTCAGCGACCTTGACGATGGATACGGCGTGGTGTCTGCTGAAAGCCAGGAGGCAGTCCGTCGCCGCAAATTACTGATGCGGATTGTCGCAGGAACTCCTGTCAGCTGCTGGAGCTGGGCCAGAGACTAGCTTCCAGGGATTCGCATGTGTGGGAGGCTTGAATGACCGCTCATGCGACAAGACGGCTGCTGCTGTTATTGTTGTTGTTGACAAGGTGTCTGTTGTAGCATACATGAATGCATACGATGAGGCTGGGCTTGCTGGTTGGCTTGCTGATGCTGCTGTTGCTGTTGAATGAGTACGCCTTGATTGAAGAGCTTGGGAGGACATCGACTTGTGAAGGCATTCATTGCAGCTGATATGAGATACATCGGTCATTGCTGGACCTCAGTGATCAGTGCATGTCGTCGCGGCCGCGATCGAATCTGTGGGTCAAAAGTCTCACAGCCAGAGCATAGAGCTGTAAACAATATCCGGTGCAACGCCGGTCAGGATCATCCATATTCGGGTTGTGGCCGGCCCATGTATGACACCCATGGGCAAGGAACAATGCCGCGTTGCACTATTCCTTGCCTGGATGTCTGCTCATGTCGCATGGCTGGTTTTGACGAAACCTGATTTCGATGCCGAGTTGACAAGCAGACTATTGACGTTACAGTCCCGAACAGATGAGGAAGAAGAAAGGGTTCGAGAGGTCCGACCTGCTGTCTTCTCGGACTGCGGCTACTGACAGGTGGAGAAGAAGGTCCATCAATACAAGCTCCGGATTGCCTCCTCTGACCGGTAGTAGAGGACTGCGTGGTGTTTGCTACCCTTTAATGACATTCCCATGACAGTATACTCGCGACAGGTGACAGAATACGGCCTCACATCGAATCTCGAACTCCGCCTTAGTTCTGCATCAGTCCTCGATGGCTGATGGGCTTCTTGTCAAAATTCACCGCAGCAGACGGCCTGCCCGTGGCCGAGCAAACGTTGAATCAGGCATGTGAAAGTCTCAGCGTTGCAGTTGGTTTCTTTTTTCCCCATGAAAGGAGGCATGCACCGGAAGAAAGGGCGGCGAGGCACATTGGAATCGTGTAACAGCATTATTCCATCCAGAACCTCATCCAGAGTGACTTTGGAGAGACGGAGAGCCCACAGAACGATGTATGCATTTCCGCTGAAAGCTAAGTCCAATCCCGCCAGACGCAGAGATGGAGACATGCCGCTTTCACGCAAGTCTTGAATGCCAACGACAGCGAGCTTGTCGTGGACCTCTGGCTGTGACGGCTGTAATGCCCAGTCTGAGGTCCCAGTCCAGCTCAATTCGTGATCAACATCGTGAATACTACGGGTGATGCCGCGTCGAGTTCCTCTCCGTGGGCATCACACAGATATAGCGCCATGGTCGCCAAGGAAAGAATGGCATTTTTCGTTCCAGCTGAAGCTCTATGCTAAGTTGGAGCGACGTAACATGACCTTTACGACGAGCGCCCTGGTAATTTGATGTTATGGGTCCTTCCAGGTCTGCCATTCTGGAAGCAAGCGGCAATGTACGGCTAAGGGCGGTAAAGACCGTGTTTGCCTGGTGAATCCAAAAGCGCCCATGAGCGGTAGAAGTTGATTCCACAAGCATCTTGCAGATCCATCTCCTCTAGCATAGCAAATCGAGTCTCGGAGACGGAAGTTAGTAAGCCAGACCCTCACCGATTGAGGTCTCCTGTTTGAACTTATGGCATTGATGAGTGGAGAACCGGCCCAGAACTTGGCGGAGAGGTCGTGTCTACGCTGTATCGAAAGTGTACCTTGAGACGTATGTGGCCTGAGGTGTGTGTATTTGCTCATGATGTCAGGATTGACAAAGTCGACCGCCGTGCAGAGCGAGATCATTTTGGATAGGTGTGTCGCTGTTGATGATACATTGATTAGGGTTGAGTGGATCGATACCACGAGCGGCCTTCTTACTTGCAATCTTGAGTCGGTGTCCTTCGTTACAGGTGACAATATCAGTCAAGGGAACAGCTCTTTGCGAAACGCCCTTCTGACCGCCTGACAACAGTCTTCCAGCTTTCCACCGTGTTGGACTCCTAGAATGGCTGTTACCCGGAGGAAACCCATCTCTTCTATCTCGGCAGCTTCTGACCTAAAAAGCAGGGGCTCCACGTCTTCCCAGTCGTCACTGAGCACGGCGTTTCTGAAAGCAGCTACGCTCGGGATCTCCTACTCATGCCCACACTGCTCTCAACTGCGTTGCAAGGGATGAGCACCAACGCAGGCAAAGGCCATTTCATATTCCTCTTCTTCGGTTTGATTCCGATCTCCTTCGTCTTCTTCATCCTGACCTGGCCTCTTGTTTCGCCGGCTGGGTGCTTGACGCGGTATCGATCCCTCATAGCTGCTCCTCGTGCGAGCTTGTGGGTGACGCCTGGACTTCGGCCGCTCGGCCTCAAAACAATGCCTCTCCAGATCTCAAACAACCTTCTCCGAGGTCTTCTTCTCCAAACTCAAACTCTGGCTCTCTCGTGAGAGATGTCCAGCCGCTAGTCTCTGAGCCTTGGGAAGATGGATCGGACGGGAATTGTTTGCTTGCATGATTCAAGGTTTGTTTGTGCCATGCCCATGGATCAATACCCATGGATTGGATCGTGGTGTTTCTTGACTCTGGCATATTTTGGCTCTTCTTTCGCCTCAAACACCTTTTTCTGGGTGCCCACTGTCAGGCAGTTTCGCTTGTGGTCGCGCGACTAAGCAATCTCGTGGCCAGAGGGCATCGACAAGCTCTTTCCGGCTTCTCGGTCAGAATCGTCTCAGAGTCCGCTCAAAAATGGAAGAGGCCTGCTTCTCTCGACCTTAAGTTGCGATTCCCAGATCTCACCATCGTGCTTCGACCTTGTCTTCACCGGCCGATGTCTCGTCCAGTATGCGCTTAAAGTGGCCGAATGGCGACCTGTCCTGGGAAAGCCGAACTCCAAGCTCGTCTATTCATCTGTTTGACCGTGCATCTATAGGAATACATGGAGTCATTGGCTAGGTGGGTGTTGCAATGATACTGGAGTTCTGCCGCAGTAGCATTGAGTGAAAGGTCGCATGGACGCCATGTCAGCTGCTTGTGCGTCTAAACGCCCGTATCTCGGTGGATCGAGGATCGCAATCGGTCGCCTTTACCATGTTCGTGATGAATTCTCTTCCGAAAACACTGCTCTTTCACAATGAGACATGTGACAGTTTCCTGTATTGTAGGAGATGTGATGAATGCCGATCGAGCTAGGTCAGATGTTCTCCTCGGTAACAATTCTCCAGGTTGCCGAGCGCCAAGCCCCTCCACATCCATGTTCATTCACGTATCCGTGCATCCAGCCTAGACCATAGCTTACCTCTCAGGCTCCCACCCTGAAACATAAGCTACCTCTCAGGCTCTCACCCTGGGACATAAGCTACCTTCCAGGCTCTTCTACTAAGTAGCTACCTCTCAGTTCTCGAACAGCGTAGTAGCCTGATACCTCTCAGGCTCCCACCCTAAAACATAGGCTACCTCTCAGGCTCTCACCCTGAAACATAGGCTACCTCTCAGGCTCTTACCCTAGGATATAAGCTACCTTCCAGGCTCTTCTACTAAGTAGCTACCTCTCAGTTCTCGAACAGCGCAGTAGCCTGATCGTAACGCTAGACATTTAAACCGATATTTTTCGTTCCTTAGTCTCTCTAATTCTCGTCTCTCGGTTTCTTAGTTCCTTAATGATTCTTGTGAACTGTAAAGCTACAATGATAACTTGAGAGCGCAATGCTATTTTGCTAATTCATTCCCCTACTCTGCATTGCGGCATGCGATCCGCCAAACGATGAAGATGCCGAGACTCGACAGCCAAAGCCGGCAACACAGCCTTGTACAGATGGATAGGACAGGATTAAGAAACACTAAGCGAGGATGAAGAGTATAGAGTAGGCCAGGCTATGCTAGACAATGTGGATTATTCATACGAGCAGGGAGGGTTTCGGCGATGGAACAGGCAGATCAACAATGCCTGCTGGGTAAGCGCGAAAAGCAGGATTTGCGAAGAGACAGCGCAACAGCAACATCTGGCCCAGGGCCTAGGCGCGAGATCGAGCAAAGAAGAGCGAGAAGACAGCGCTCGCCTCTAATGGATCTGCCTTTAGTCGTGGACACCAAAACAAAAACGTGAGGTAGAGGACGAGGACGAGAGTGAAGGTGAGAACAACATTAGGGCTGGGGCGAATACCGGCAGTAGCAACTTCTGGCTCAGGATAGATGATGATGATGACAGCGACAACCAGACGCGGCTTTGTCCTGCCGGCGGAGAACATCAACCTTCTCGATCCTCTTCTCGCCCACCAAAACCCAGCCCAACGCTATTCTACCGGCACTGTGGCTGGCTCGTCATCAATCGCAGGCAATGAGATGCAACAAAGCTTGAAGCGGCCTGCGAGCGAGGCGCTTTCACTACGCGCACAGCACTCTGGATCTCCATGCCCTGTCTGTCTCGCGCCTCAAAGCTGACCACCTCGATCGAAATATTCGTGATCAGTCGGGCTTTGAACATGTCACGCTCGCTCGGCTCTTCCTGGCTGCTTTCGCATGGCCATACAACACCGACATATGCGGAAAACAGACGTTTTAACGACCTCTTCGAGATCTTGAACTTCTTGAACTCTCGATAGACATGTGCGTAGGAAGGAGAGAAGCTCGCAGGGAAGCAACGCAGCGATAGGATTCGTCGACTCGAGAAGCTGCCACAGCGTGAGTTTGAAAGCTGGACGTATAGTCTTGGGGCAAGAAATCCAAACAGCTCGACATATGAGGATGCTGAAACAAGTCTCGAGCGCCGAGAATGTCTGTGAAGACGCTCTTGGTAGATTGAGTGTCTGCTAATATGGTGTTTTGGAAAGCTGTGCCTTGCGATCGGTATTCACAGAGTGAAGCCTTTCGCTGAGATCTAAATTTTCGTCGGTGGCAGCTGATCAGTGTCACAATCCTGCCGTTGGTATTCCGCGACTGAAAATCGTCATTGAAGAGGTCTTCGGGAGGTGTGTTGCGACACTTGAACATGGACGTTCTACGTGGAGGGAATGTTTCTCATGTCGGAGGAGAAAAGTCAGACAATCAGCGTCTGCTTGCGCTTCTCTTCCACACCTACAAGCTGGCGATTCACTTTGCTAGATTCCTCTTCCCTCCAATTCTGTAACATCTTGCAAGCCACCCCGATCCAGCAGGCCGCCGCCCCGATTCTACAACATTGCCCTGGAAGATACAGCTTGGAATTGGCTGTAAGAGAAGCCTCTTCCATCTACATCAGCACGCTGCCTCGCAATCGCTGTGCCTGGATGCTTCCGTCTGGCGAGGCTTTCGATGAGACGAATCCATAGCTCGTTCTGGAGTCTCTCGCATGGTCATGTTTCGCCTGGACCCAGGTAATGCTTGACAAGATTTGAAGCTGGCATCGTACATCGGCTCACTTCCAGGCGAGGAATACAGAACGGATCTTTTGCCAGAAGTGGTTGAGTTCCAGCCGGTACCATAATGCTACATCGACGATTCGGTTCTTGTTAAACAGCGGACATTCTCGAAATCTCGCAGTAGTCATTGAAATGGCTGTTGAGTCGAGTCTATTGAGGGTGTAATCCAGGCTCGCAACCACGAGAAGGAGGAAAGTACAGAATACACCTCGGCTGCCCTGCAATCAACAAAGCACAGGAGTGATCAGGCACCGCTTGTGCATCGGCGAATTCGAGAAGATGGCCATGGAAAGATGAAACGCTGCCTCTATCGACTCCCTATAGAATTCGTTTGATAGAGCTATTGAAACCATCGCCAGAGTAGCAAACTGCTAGGGGCAGTAGCACGAGAGCATATGGCGGAAAGAAAAGATCGATTTTTCTGACCATTTATGCTTCGTTCTACCGTTACCAGCGCATCCGTTGTGACCAGATCCCCCGGTGGCGTAGGATTGATTGGCGAGGAAGGTCGTATCATCGATGACCAAGCATCGATCATGAGGCGAAACTTGTTCTGATTTGGCTTTGACCAGTATGGCGAGGTATTTTTGTTGAGAGCAGGTATAGGAGCTAGTTCGGCTGTGGTAAAAAGTAGCAGACTCTGAGCGTGATGGTGGCTTCTTCGCTTCAAGCCGCGATCATGGTCGAGGATCTCGCGGCACTCATCTTCGATGCGAGTTCCGTACAGCAAAGGGATCCGCGTGTGACGAGAAATCCATGAGATGGCTTTGTCTATCTCCTTCTCAGGCGCTTCCTTCCTTCAGCAAGTCTTATTCTCGGAATATCGTTGGAGGTAGCGCTTTCGATGCTCACTTATGCTCGTCGGTCTTCCTCGAAAGCGGCAATCGCCAGTTTTCACGAATGACGCTATTGTTGACTGCTGCTGCCATTGCTCTTCCAGAATCGTGCTGCGGCATAAGGAAGAGCACAATACATTCGGATGCAGTAGAAGACAGTGCAGTCAAGACGCCTAACCATAAGATGAGCTTTGCTTGCAATGCGGCCGGGCCACTAGAGTTGGAGTGGGTAACGTCGATATTGTTGGTTCGAGATGAGCTTCGAAAGGAAAACCGCCTTCAGCAAGATTCAGGCTCATATGTCAATACGGCATATGTAGACATTCGGTCGGCGATTCCGCTAAGGAGGCTTGTAGATGAGGTAAGCCATTCTCTTCACGTCATGATTGATTTTCCTTGTCCAAACGGAGCCGCCTTGTCCACTTCGAGCTGATTTGGTCAATCGTACGTGGCTGAGGCGCTGGTCGAGGATCTTGGAGTTGAGCGGTCTTTGCAGTATCTTGCTTCCCATAGAGACAATTCATTCAAAGGTGAGTCCTCGTCCGTCTATTCTGATCGAGGCACAGCCGTCTTGTCTGATCCCTCTTTCGATGATGCAAGTCATGATTGGAAGCTGAGTCCTGATCTACCCATTTCGATCGAGGCACAGTCGCTTTGTTTGATCTCTCCTCCACGATGAAACTCATGATGAAATGCTGTTCCGGCATGGCTTACTTTCAGGCAGCCTCGCGATGCCTAATCTCTCTTTTGCCGGTAATGCAGTTCATAATCGATTGCTGGTCTGGCAAGGTTCGTCTGCAGCCAGAGCCTCCTTGCCTGACCTCACTCTATTGAAGCTTCTGTCCAGACGGGCGAGCGGTCGTACAAGTCATGATTGATTCGCTGGCTGAGAGCAATATGTATCCGAGGGGGTATCGATTTGACGATCGCTCTGGTTGTCGCACTTCGACTAGATTGTGTATCGTCGAGCAGCCTCGAGCCTTTGCACCACAGTGAAGTGTGTGTACATCGTAAATGTGGCTTTGCCTGGGTTCCGACTAGGAGGCTCTAAGGTTGTTGACGCCACAGCCGGCTTTGATCAGGTTTTCACCAGTAAGACAGTGTGGAAGAGAGCGGCATGCTCATGCGCTACGGAAGAGTGGTGCATAGCAGCTTTGTAAGCGAGAGTGACTTTGAGGGCGGCAAGGGCAGTCTTTCATTCCTCGTCCATCGTGACGGCGGCCAGACAAGCTTTATCGTAACACCGTTGAGCCTGGAAAATCTCCAGTACCATCGGGGGTCGCAGAGGGCAATTTTGCCTCTCCCTTCTGACAAGCCGAGCGGAGGGAGCTTGTTGATCTTCACAGTCGCCGGAGAAGGAGGAGAGTGTACTAGGAATACCGAAAAGGTAGAGCTCTCTGGCAAGGGAGAGGGAAGAGTTCTTGCGCAGGTTACGAACACCGCCATGACCCTGTTCGATCAAAGGTAAAGAGATGAACAAAGAAGATCTGCCTGCTGTAGTGACCGCCGAGGTCGTCGATCATCGTCTCGTGCCGTGTCTATTCACTATGATGTCGCCAAATAGCCTGCATGTTGGTATTCTGTAGCGGAGTAGTAGGAATGCCGAGAGCTGCGTTTCTGGCTTGCAGGTGATCTCGTACTTCAGTATGGCATTGCCTCCGGAGATGTTCGCGGTTGACAACGCTAGTATGCAGACGTACAGTGTGTTGGCATTGGGTTGTAGGCAAATGAGATGGGCGTAACTTTTTCATTCGAAGATGACTTTACGTCGTCGTGCCGCTCCTGCAAAAGATCAGGCTTGTGCAGTCCCTAAAGAACTTCGAAGCAGTCAGAGGAGGAATACCATTGGACTACTTCGCCGAGATCACGAATTCAGTTACGGTTCAGAACGACAATTTTCCACATTGGTAGTAATCATACTTGTACTTGGAAGTCGCCGAGCAGCACGACATTCGTAATGCAACATCCTTGCCGAGCTGTAGCAGCTCTTCTCCGAGAGTTCCCATGTCCATTGCACGTCTCGAACGAGAGCATATTGGGGGTGAGTTGTTTACTCCAAAAAGGGACGAAATTTCCCACAGGAAGTTCTCGCCAATACGCATTCTCGACCGAGGGATCTTGCCCACTCATTCGGCAGCCTCGACTACCAACCTTGGTACGGAGGTTGAGGTTGCCAAATCTCATGGGCTTCGGGAAGACCGCACGTGGAATTGTACTCCCTGCATTTTATCAAGACCTTTCTGTCACTTTCAGCCTACACCAAGCCAAGGCCATCTTTCCAACAATGGCATGGCGTCCATTTGATCAACGCGTTGAACGTTTCCAGCACGGCAAAGATTATGCCCCTCCGGCGTTCCCGCACCCGCGATCAACTCTTGAGGCTTGTGCCAGCTTCCCATCGCATGTCAAGGATTTGCCATTATTATCGCGGGTTCGGAGAGGAGAAGCGAAGAGGTGGAGGCGGAGGTGGAGGTGCGAGCGATGAAAGTGGTGGTGCGCTATTGTATGGCCAAACGCACGCTTGTGCATGCACAAGGCATGGCATACCGTGAGAGCAGCACCGTCGTAGTGCGGTCAAGGTGTGGTTGTTGGAAGTGTCCGGAAGGTGAAGCGCAATCTAAACACTGTGCCAAAGCTGATCCGGACACCCTGTCGCCGATCCGGATCACCTTCCGAGTGCAAAGCCTCCAAGAACTGAGAGGTAGCTAAACTAGTGGAAGAGCCTGAAAGGTAGCCTATGTTTCAGGGTTGCACCCTGAAAGGTGGCTTATGTTTTAGGGCGAAAGCCTGGAAGGTAAGCTACCTTTCAGTAAGCAGGTCTGCGGGGTAGAACTAGTCTTAGGCAAATTCTGCGACCTCCGAGACCCCAGCCTGAACCTCGAACTCTAACCTTGCATCTCTCACATATTGACTCACTACCATCGACTGCACACCTCCACTCCGCGAGGTCGACAACACGTGCGACACCTTCCTGTCGCGCCGAGCCGAATGAGCAATGGAGTTGCGACGCCGCCATTGTCACCGACGCATTGTGCTGATGAGGAAGAAACCTCATTCCGTCACCGCCTTGAAGGCGATTGCAGAGGAGCAGACTCTGATGGCTGTATCACTGACGAACAGCACCATGGAGACTTCCTCTGTGCCGCGCAAGGCGTCATCTTGCACGGATGCAGCACTCAAGGGCCGGTTGAAGAGAAAGAGGATCACAGTACTCGGCGCGGCGTTCAGCTTGGAGCGAATGTAGCACCATCGAGCTCTCCAATGACACCTGCAATGCTCCTGGGGCCTGTGACAAGAAAGTTTCCCCAGGGTTACTGTAGTTCAGGTGGCATCCCAAGCAGGAGTTTGGGTCAACTGAACAAGCTCAGACCAACCGATGCCAGCTCCAACCGGAGTGCACACCACGCAGAAACGCCGGTACCACTGAGAGTGTCTTCGATCCATGGTTCATTTTTTTGAGAAAGAAAGCTCGAGACAAGTCGCCAAATACGGTGCAATCGCGTGTCCACAGACCAAGCCACATGCAGGCATTGCGTCGACTTTCAAGTGTACCAGCCCTCATCGGCTCCATAAGAGCTAGACAAATGTTGACACTGCCTTCCCATCTTCGCAAACCAAACCAGAGTAGACTACTTTGGATACCGCTTCTCCGACTTCTCCTCTTGCGCCCGACACCAATGGCATTTCACAGACTGATGAAGCACTGACTCTTGATGGCTTAGACAAAGTTGTGGATTCTTTGAACGCGAGCATTTCCGAGGAAAGACCTTCCAGATACCTACCAACATAACTCATGTTTCGTCTATCCATCTTTCCGGTCCATACTTTCTTGGAAATTTGGCCGCGTCCCGTCTGTACGTTCTCAGGAACAGAACGAGCAGACCCAGAATCGGAAGCAAATCGCAGAGCGATCCTGCACTGCTTGGCTATTGATCAGACGAGGGATGGTTGTGTGAGTGCAGGTGTCGGCGGGGGTGTTGCCGCGGGTACCGGTGCAACTGGAGTGACAATCACCGTAAAGGCACGGCGCAAGCCAACTGGAGATCTCATGACACGCTCAGAGTCCAGCCGAGTTTGATAAGTTAATCATAATTCCAGGATGCCAACCCTGCAAGATAAGTCCATTCGAGCAAAGGTGTCTGGGTCTTCGCATCAAATCGCAGTTCACGACGAAGTCTGTTACCGCCTTTGGCGAGGCTGCGGATTGAGATCCCTCCTGCCGTTACTACCAGAACACCTCCCTTGCATTGCATTGCACGTTCGAACCAAAGGAGTGTTCTCACACTACACCTCACCGACGTCGCTACACCTCCCCTTTTGGACTCTTGAGACTTCTGTCCAGCTGGCCGTCCTTGTTTGTGGAAGGGACGAGTCAGAGCGGACGGTTGAACAGTCTACTGTTTCATGTCAACGAAAAAGCCAATAGCACGAAAGCCAATAGCACGACAATACCAATTCGAAAGGCCTCGCATCGCCTAGAAGCGGGCCTTGAGACAGCGCTCGAACGAACAGCTCAACGGACAACCTGCTGGCAAGTCGACGACGCAGTCACGTCCCTTGCACCGCCTCTTTGCACCAGGACAATGTGTTCTACTCTTTCTCCACGCAAGCACATCTCAAGTCGGCGTGCGCCAGGCATATCAAGATCTCGCGAAGACGGAGCTGGATGACAAATCCTGATGAACGCCGTCCGAACCTTCGCAGCCACAGCTGCCCGATAGGGCAGTTGATCACGCCTTCTCGCCGAATCAAACACCTGGACCGGCCACAAAGCTCTCAACTCTATTCCGACCTCATGGCAATCGACAACATGGCGTTCAATTCTTCTACACACTCCTCGCAGCCATACTTTGACCACAGTCATTCTACCGTAATGCTCGACAGCTCCCAATTCCTCAAAGGGGAGTGCTTGCGGTGAGCCTTCCTTTGAAACTCCAAAGCCCGAGCGGTGAAGCAGGTTCGCGCATATTTCCTAGTCGCACTGCTCTTATCGATCACCAGTCAAGAGTGCTTTATGTGGAGCGAGAGATTAGTTACGTACATCTTGAACTATAAACCACGGGTATCTAGGAGCAGCAGTCATATCACATTCGTTTGTCGCTTATACAAGCAGAAACTCCAAAGACATGTCTATGCACGGCTGGCCGGAAATGTTTTGAATCACGCAGACATATCATCGGAAAAGAACGAAGCGAGAAGTTTCTGAAACACATTCAGATTGCGGCGACTTGGTATGCTCCAGCCTCCTAGACAAGCTCATCGTGTCAGAAGAGCAACGCTGTAGAAGTCGTCATCCCCAAGTCGAGATTGACTTGCTGTCTTGTGGGCGGCATGGTAGACGATGAAAACGATGAGTCCCAGCCCAGCGCTGTGTTTGGTCTGAACTTGACAGATGTGTAGCCCTGCGAGATCAGTTGCGTCGACACCTTCGCTGTGCTCGGAGTATCAGAAACTCGTGTCGATGTCGGAGCCTTTGAAATTCATCAAGCGACATGATTTTCAAAGCGACATATTCTCTGTTTTGCTGTACTCATCGTTGGTATCAAGCTTGGTTGCATTCGTACTTAGAGACAGTGTTCTCGACCCATGGGCAATGTTTTGGAACGGGCCTTCATCAACGGCATATCAAGCGAGCGAAATCCGCCGTTTCGAAAGCGAAAGCCGCGGCGGCCATAGTGCCAGGGAAATGCAAAGCAACCAGACGTACGTCACTGGGAATAGGAAGCGTCGTCGCTCTTTCCATGAACCTCATGCCGAATTTTGAGCAAGATACGAGGCATTGAAATAACTTCTCCATGCCAATCCAGATCTAGAGGAGCGATTCTTGGGTCGCCATGAATCCTGCAAGATTCGTCAAGCTTCATAGGGTGGTTTCGGGTCGCCCAGATCGTACGCCAGAAGCCATCAAGAGGATCGGAAGTTGTATTCTGACAGGAGAGGCATAGCGAGTTGTGTTAGAAGATTGCCATCTAGACGCTACATTCTCAATGAGATGTTTTGCTCCAGAAGTACCAAGCCGTGATGAAGATAATTAGAGCCGCTGTGAGCGAGCAGACTGCACTCATCGGCCTATAGCTCATCGGCCTGCAGCCTTGAATTGCCGATTTCAACCTTTCGTTCCAAGGTCAGTAGTACTTTCTCAACACAAGTTTGATGTGACTTCTCGAGCCGCAGACATGCCCTCAGCTCCGCATTCGTTCTGCCAGACAATGCATCACGCCTACGCCCACGTCTACGCCTACAGATCTCCCCATCGTGAGGAAAAGCATGGGCAAGGCGGAGTAATGTAGCAAGATGGTGATACATGTCCAAGTAAAGTCGAGAATAGAGACATGTACAACCAATGACTTCTGGATGTGAGGAGGAAAGAAGTGCGCGAGGCAGGATTTGCCGAGCCAATGCCGAGTGCCTGCCGACGAAGTTCTTGCGGCCACAGAAACACCTCTTCGCCCTCGACATCACCTTGGTTTTAGCAGCATTTAAGTTGTACTCAGGCGCCGTTCTCTTATACAAGCTCCAATATGCGCGTCGTCCTCCCCTTCAGTCATCCTGTCTGGTGCTCACTGCCATCGAAACACTCACCGCTAACGGACGCGCATGGACACACAAGCTGCAGTACATGATGTCGACGAACTTAGTGGCATGGTGGGTGCGACTGGTACCCATATCGCTACGTTCGGTAACATGACGAGCGCACGCACTATGAAGGATGAAATCGCAATTGTGATGTTCTACTCAGGGCATGCACAACTTCGGAGGAGGACTGGTCCGCGAGCAAGATCAGATCATGGGTCAGGCAATACCAACAAAATGTGGATACAGCGAACAGTCCCTGTCTTCTTGAAGATCTCGCAGACGCTGCTCTCTAGTATGCCGTACGTGCCGACGCGGCTGTATGGGGTGTCGCTTTGTGGAATATTGCGGGATACTTCATGGACAGAGATGTACTCTGACTCGGGTAAGGTATATGTTGTTTCTTGGCCACCTATAGCCATTCTGCAGTCACGAGCGGCTCAACTCGCCAGTAGCAGATCTCACACCGCAAGACGAATCCTGCTGAAACCTGTGGCCTTGGCCTACTCCAGACCGTCTGTCTCTGTTTGACGCAAGACAAAAAGGTTTCTGTGGTAGACAACACAATGAAACTCACGAGGCACTACCCGACGATCCACCAATGATTACAATCCTCAAGTTTTGGTTGTCTCTAATCCCTCTCGCTGTTCACAAAAGCGTTCTTCGTTTGTCTCGCACTTCAACAATTTTTTTTTCTTCTCAACTGCTGCTTCCGTTGCGCGCCATGCAACCTCAAACACCACTGCCCCGGGCTATGGATATCAAATACAAAATCGAAGTTGCCCTCGAGCAATGGACCGCTCACAACTACATGTTCCGCAAACTCATCCGACTCATATCCTTGATATTCTTCATCTACACCAGCTGGTTCACCGAATCCGACTTTTGGCTTCTCCTCAATTTGCTCCACCTCACTACGGCAGTTTTCTGGTACTCTCGACTCCTCTTGACTTTGCCGCCCTCGTTATGCTTCTTGCTGTCATTCTTCCTAGTCAACATTTCAATCCCTTATGGAATCCAATATACAGTCACTCCGTCTCTGATTCATCCACCACCTGCTAGCAACGGCGAACCACCTATGATCGCCAATCTCTCCAATATCCACTCCCTCACTCAAACCCAGTTCCGATACAAGGACTTTGAGCTCGCCGACTCGACCCGAAACACTGAGCTTTTATGGTGTCAGGCTATGGCTGCTGTATGCCGATTAGCGGATCCGGAATTGCTAGTCGTGGGAGGGAAGGAGAAATTTTTGGCCGAATGGAAAGCGAATGCAACGAGGTGTGTTGGCTACAAGAAGATTCTCAAGGGCTCCAAGTATGCACATTTGGAGAACGCAGATGCGGATGGGTGCCGTGATGACGGAGGATTATGGTGCAGTTCAGAAGCTTTCTGTCATCCTCGGAAGCTGTCTCCAGTCAAACCCTCCTGGATGGGCCGCTGGTTTGGCCTCAAACCAACGCGCCCACAGAGCGTCTGGAAGGATCCAGACCCCAACCTCGCATCCAACTTTTTCGAATTGGCACAAATGTTGCATACTTTACGTTGGGAGATGATCCATATCATCACCCAACACAATTCCGGCTTACAACTCACGAAAGATGTCTACGAGGAAAACATCGAATGGGTGCAGACAACTCTAAACCAAACCGATCACCGCACAACAACAACATCTTTATTCTCAAAACTCAGTCCTTTCGCAAAGCTTATCATCGAAACTCGAAAGAAGAAAAAGAAGCAGTCTCCTCGTCCTACCACCACAATCCCTTCTTTTTCTTCTTCTTCTCCAACCATTATTATCGATCCATCCCTTCTCCCCCGCTCAGCGATAAACCGAATCCCCCGCGTCGAAGAAATTTTTGAGAATTCTTCCTCTTCCTCCCTAACAACCTCTAACGACTTAACATTACTTCAAGAAATCCGAAGAAATTTGACATTTGTCAGCTCGTGGAATGATTGGATTGATGCTGGGAAGAAAGTCATAGAGGTTATGGATGCGGTTGAGGAATTGAAACTGGAAGAAGAAAAGAAGGAGAAGTGGAGATGGGAGGAAAAGTTTGTTTTGAAAGATAGGATTTGGTGGAACGTTGCGTTTGAGTATGGGAGGATCGGCAGGATTGGGATTGAGTAGAGAGGAGAAAGGTGGATTGGGAGATGAGGTTTGGTTTGAGATTTATTCAGGATCTGTATCGTGTACCGCCAGGTCGATACTCGTGATTAGATTAGGCAGGTATGTATCGAGCCGTTAGATCTTCTTCTTGACCAAAGGCATCATGGTTCAAGAACTCCTCCAAGGCTTTCTCCCAATCCTCTTCTTCTAAACCAAGTTCTTCCGCCGTAAGCTCACCATTCCCAGCAAACACAAGGTGAGGAGCGGAATCGCTGGTCTTCTCATCCTGACTCTCGATACCGGAGATCTCCTCCAAATCTTTCTGCGAATCTTCTCCCATACCATCTCCAGGAAGAAGATCAGCTCCAGCCACTTCTCCTTGACTAAAACTTGCCCAACACCCAGAATCATGTCTCCAAATCTCCCACCTCTTGTGCCCCTCATCCCAACAAGGATACTCCCAACACTCATCAACATCGCAAGCCGCATTCACCATACAGGCACCTCCAGCACAAAACTCTCGAACAGGAATGTACTCGCGGCCTGTGCAGCAGATGCTATATTCGTGATCGTGGGGCTCTTGGCAGATCTGTTGTTGCATTGCGGCACAGAAAGGTTTGTGATGTTGGGAGAGGTCTCGGGCACAGGTATTGCATACGAGGAACATTCCATAGTCGGTGGCTTCATCAATCGGTAAGTGCTGAGTGTTGTTATTTTTGCTGTCGATGTCGCTGTCTAGGGAGGTGTTGGATGAAAAAGACCAGCGGGAGTTTGTGGAGTTCGTGCTGGATTCAGAGATGGAAGATTGGTGGGTGGTGCTGGTAAACTCGGGTAAAGAAGAGGTGTCTGGCGCTGAGCCGTATTGTGGGAACGGGATCGATGGGTCCCAGAAGGCTTGGTCGTCGTTAAGAAAAAATTGCAAGGCCTGGTCGTCGAGGAGGGTCTTCTGTTGTCGATTCTCCTGTGTCGGGTTCCCAAAACCAGTTTGGTGAGAAACGGAGCATGAAGGGATGAATGTACTCTGTCCTGGCATATCGTCGGCATCGTCAGAAGGATTGCTAGAACGAACGCGCTTTGAGTTGGCAACAGCCTGTTCAGGTTCATCAGGACCGGAACTGCCATGCTTCCGTTTGACACCAGTACTACGACTCTTCAAGCGTCCTGCCCCAAAGGCTTTGGGATCAAACTTTGGAACCTCGTCCGTAGGCTCTCTAGCCAAGATCATTTTCGTTAATTCGGCAACCCACTGCTTGCCAAGATCGTTGTTATCATCCGGGGTTAACAGCTCTTCAAAGTGACGTGCGCATGCCGTAAGCTTCATGAAATCCATAATGGCTTTCGACAAACCCATCTCGCCTTTGCGTAGATCGAGTTCTGATAAGCCTCCTTTGCGTCGCATTCGGAGGACTTCCCAGTATCGATCTGACACTAGAGCATTGGCCTTCTCGCGTTGGCAGGCGGTGTGAGGCCTGGTCTTGTCGTCGCGTCTGCAGGTCGTTCCAGGAGGGACGTAACCTTGCGAAGTGGCGGCGTCGCGTCTTAAGCCGCGTCTTGAGATCATAAAGCATGGAAACCATTTGTTTGGATCATCCCAGCAGTCGAGAATTGGGCGGAAGTTGATGACAGGTTCCGACATGGCTGAAGTGACAAGTAATAGTGACCGAATCCAAATGGAGCAAGACAGAAGTCAATAGGCTTCTCCCAAAGGTTGGGCTACTTTATTTGTGTCCGCAGTGAAGGGACTGTATGGTGAAGTCGATGATGTGGTTCTTGTGTTACAACGAAGCAGTCTTAAGTATTGCGTTGACGGCGGCTTCTCCGACTTGCAAGTCGACTTAGAGCAGTGTATATGCGCGGCGCACGTCCGAAGGCGCACGTCCGAAGTCTTGCAAGTCGACTTGACGATTCATCGACTTTGATCATCGTTATCATCATCATCATCCGTGATCATCATTATCATCCACAATGGTTGATTCTCCACCGGGTCGATCATCCTCCGCCATGCCGGAGGTGCGCATACCGACTTCATGATGAAGTACTGTACAGGCAGGTACTGCCTGAGGGTTGCCGAGTGAGGCGAGACCTGTGCGGAACAACCGCCAGAAGCTGTTCCTGCACCACTGTAGGAGTCTGTCGCAATATCGTTGCCGCCGCAGCGTCCAGCGTCGTATTATCGCAGTCTTAGTGGCCGAGCTGGATTTGTATGAGCGCATCTTCAGACTGAATCCCCAGCGAACACTCTGCATGTGGCATCAACTCTGCATGTGGCATCAACTCTGCATGTGGCATCAACTCTGCACGTGACACCATCTTCTGGCTGTTATTCCGCTCAGCTCGTAAATAGACAACACCTTGGCATCCTCGTCGCAAGCTCTTCAAGTTGTTCCAGGTGCTTTCGACTTCGCTGGAATGAAAGCCATACCCAAGCTCCATCTCCAGACACAGTTCGACCTCGACGAACAGTGCTGTAGGTACTGCGGTAACAATCATGGACCGGCTTCGCTGGCGTCGCTCATGAGTCTTTCATTGATGGGATAGAGTTGGAACAAATCAGTGAGCTTGGCTTCGCTGGAACAAAAGCTTACAGTTCGCAGGATGGGAGACCAGGCTGTCTCCGATCAAACCATCCGGCGGCAGGAAGCAGCGCCTCTGCTGAAGCTTGCCTTCCCCAAATGGAAGGAGCGTCCGAGAGACAGAGACCAGGACCGGAACGAAGCAAGCCAAAACACATTTAAGAGTTGCTTGATTGTGAAGCAGCCCGCGCTACAGTTTCTTGGTAGGCCTTGAGGGCAATCATGATCCCCGCGCTACGATTGTCGTCCTCGAAGCTCTGCAGGCTGGGTCAAAGGAGGAAGCAAGCGATGAAGAAAGGTAGAATGAGAAGCAAGTCATTACATCGAACCCTGTGATATTCGAGATCAGAGCGCATGTGGCTGCCGCAGGTCTCTGCGTTGTCAAGGTAATCGCCAATGTGCTGCTTCGAATAGTAAAGGTGGATGTCGAAGCGTGGTAGTGGTATGCTCCGCAATTATGATTGTGTTGACTTGACCATTGTACGTAGTCCGCGCGGAAGCGGTAAGGGGAGTTGAAGCTCATCGTGCTCATGCTGGGAGGGTGAAGAAGCAGCGCCCGTGTTTGCTGTGCAGACTTGCCGGAAGCTCGATGCTGTTCGTTATGCTCGCTCTCGCAGTGTGATTTGCCTTTGTCTTCGCCTGGATAGAGATTGCTCGGCCACCACCTACCTGAGCGAACGTCAGGGTGGGTTTGGGTGAGTATGACTAGCCTTGAAACAGCACGAACCTTGCGAAATGCGACAACAGCGGCTCGGCGACACTGCACAGTGTGGCGAGACCAAATACTACCATAATGCCACGCTGCTTGGCGAGATGAAGAAGAGAAGTAGTCCACGAAAAAGATGTTGGCAATAGCACGCGCGCGCGTCCATGGGCGAGTGTTGTGACTTCTCCGAGGAACTCAGAACAACATCTCTCGGCGGAAAGCTGGTCCCCTCATCGATCGCGGTGCATCTGAGACCATATACAAGGTCTATGATTAACTCATGTCAGGTAGTGGATGCGTTTTCAGCCAGCCTGGAAAAGACACAGCAGTGCAATTTCTGCGGCAATGGCCAGGAGTAGGCTCACAACATTCGCGTTGCATAGAGCCCGCAACGCAAGTGGTCTGCTTTCCATTGCGCTACCACTGGCTCTGGACATCAAGAGTAGACCGAGTATGGGAGTTGTGGATGCTGAACGTTTTGCATCGACTTGCTCGTGAGAGGTCAACCGTCATCAAGCAGAGCATGTGCCATGTCCTCACCAAGCAAAGCATGGATGGTCGGGAGATCGGCTTTCGACACAGCGGGAAGTGTGGGAATTGCCAAGTGAGTGAAGTCGACTTTGCTTGGCGCCTGGCTTGCCGACTTACTTCCTAAATTGGGAAGTCGTGCATGTGCCCATAACAATTGGGTATACATACCTGAGCTGCTGCTTTCTCACATTCGTCATTGCTTACCACCACCACCACAATTTCCATGGCAGACTTTCGAAGTTTGTTCCAAGGTGGACAACCAGTCCCAGTCGAAGTACACGACATCACGACGGAGTGGACTCCCAGAATCAAGACAGAGGAAGAAGAATATGTTTGGCCGCCATCACCTCCACGCACACCTCCACGCCCACCACCGATACCAGCAGGACGAGGCAGAGTTCAGCGCAGAGCAGGCGGAGGATGCTTCGCATGGCTGCGCGCGGTAATTGGCTGGCTAGACATGGTAGGCCATTGGGCTCTTGCGCTGTGTCAATGGATCGTCTGGCTAGGCCAATGCATTGTTCAGCTGGGTTCCTGGTTGGGCCGGGGCATCGTCTGGCTAGGCCAATGCATTGTCCAGCTGGGTTGTTGGTTGGGCTGCGGCTTCGCCTGGCTGATTTCGCTGGTTGACGGCATAGGTCGGTGCATCGTTTACCCAATTCATGCAATGACGGGCCGGCGACTGGGAGGCTGGATGCTGGCACTGATGCTCTTTCTTGCGCAAGGCTCGCCCGGAGTGCGTCACGCAGCAACGATCATGGGCCGGGCGTTCTCGATGCCTGTTGAGCACGCGGCGGCAAACCGTTGCTACAGCTGGGTTCGCACGTCGTCCATTCTCTTCGACCTGAATGTGACCAAGCCGCCTTTTTCGTGGACGCCTTCTCAGAACAGCATGGCATGGGACTCTGTGAGTCGAGAGGACGCGGCGGAAGCGAGCATGATGCGGCGCTTGAATCTGTCACAAGGGGTGTTGGAGGAGTGGAATCGGAGGGGTTTACAAGGTGAACCCTCAGGTGCCGCGGAGCCTCTGGAGCATGTGTGTCAGGCGGTGTGGGCTCGTATTGAGAGATCGGCAGCAATCGTGGCAAGACGGAGCTTTGTGGAGGGCATGAAGCATCGGCATGAGGTTGCGGTCGAGTATGGGGAGGCGCTGGGAGAGCTCTTGGATGGGGTCAGCGCGGTGGTGAAGGATGAGGCCGAGCCCGAGAGCATGCTAGATCACGGATGGGCTTCATGGACGTCGACAGAGCGGTGGTGGAGATGGTGTCGGCGGTGGTTGGAGGCAGTGAGTCCAGCGATGATGAGGCGCATCGAGCGGGCGCAAGAGCAGGAACAGATGGCGGAGTTGGCTTGGCGGATGCGCGAATGGAGCGTGACTCGCGAGCAGCCATTACTGCAGCTCTACCGTGCTCTCGCACGCGCTCCATCGCGGAATCGAATGCTGATGGCGGTGCGGCGCGAGATGACTTGGGCCAAGCACTGGATGGACCTGCTGCCGCTGCCGCCAAATAGCTCTATCTCGAACGTCACCGTCTGCGGCTTGTCGGCGCCAACCATTGAGCGGACGAGGGCATGGGTGGAAGCATGGCCGTGCATCTTGATCATCCTTCCACCCACCACTATCAACACCGCCGACTCCGATTCCGCCGCGCACATCAGCATCGCATCGATTGATGATAAGCATGGCGATGGCGACAACGATGGTGATTTTGCGGACCTGTTTCGGGGCATCGCCGACGCAACCTGCGACAAAGACAACAATGGCCTCAACAGCGACCGCTTGCACAAGCTGCTGCAGGCCTTGCGGTCCATGAATGCCTTTTATCGTGCTCCGCCAGGGAGAGGCAGCGGCGGCGGCGGAGTGCGTCTTGAGCAGTACTCGACCATCCTTCGCCTGTTGCTCACCGCATACGCAAATGTACCTCCAAGTCCTTGAAGTACGCCACATACAAAGCCACAGCCAATCACCAGCCACACAAACGCTCGACACAGCCTAATGGCCGCACGCATACATATCGCCGCATATCCACGTCGTCTTTGTTCGTAGGACAAGGTAAACTTCCTCGCATCTTTCTTCATACTCTTGAATGTGCAGCACAAGCATGTTTCCAATTCCTGCATTCCAGCTCCTCTCCCTTGCCAATGAACCCACAGCTCCTGCTACTCTGCATCGCAGTTGCAGCAACAAACGCTACGACCACGACCGCTCCAACCTCCGTCTTGCACTGGTCCTGGCCCTCCTTTGTCGACGACCCAAGGCACATTCTCCCATTCAATGACACCTTGGCCCAAGAAGCCGATCAGCACCTCCTACAACTCTCGACGTTCTCCCCTCGCTACTCTATCCCATGGCTCCTGGACATCCACCACCCAATCCCTTTCACCACCACAAGCTCTGATCTTCCAGTCTACCATCACATAGGCCCATCACAGTCTTCTCATGGCGCGAAGCTCGGCCTCGACCTCTCGCGGCGCGTTTGTAAGCCTTTTCGCCCTCTCCATCGGCGCTTAAAAGTCCTTTCCCACCAGCTGGATGAATTCGAATGGCTCGACAATCTGCATCGTTGTACACTCCGATGCAGCACCTTTCGTCAAATGCTGTCCAATCTGTACTGCTTTCTCACCCGCCATCTGTACCTCTTCCTACACAATCCTGTGGGGATGTATCCTGCGAATTCCCCATACTGGCTACAACAGGCCCAGACGCTCGGCCAACGGCAACGCCATGAACTCTCAATCTACCACGACCTTCGATCGCCAAGCCTTCTCAGCAAATATGAACGGATCCAAAACAGGACCACTGCGTATCGCTCTAAAGTCATGGAGTCTCTAGATCTGATTGCTGTCCGCATCATGCAATGCCATCGTCAGGGCCCGGAAGCGGCGTGTCGGTCGAAATTCGCTGGCGAGATTGAAGCACTATATCGCAGCAAAGCCTGGGTAGACTGGCTTGAACTCAATGCTTTTGTATCGTATCACCGATCTTCAGCCATGTCCTTCTTCGCTCTAAAGATGCGTGCCACCTTGGACCGTTTGATGGATCGACTAAAGTCATCACCAGCGAGTGTTGATGCTCTTCAATCACTCATCGAATTCATCGAATTCATCCGGCGCCTAAATCAATCGACCTCGAACGGTCCGACACTTCTACACACTCTCGGCTACCGAGCAGGTTTATACGCAAGTCAGCACTGGGCCCATCAACACGACAAAGCCCGAGCTCGATCCGCTTCCTACCGCCCACTCGACTTTCCAACCAACCTCGATCCCGCCTATTTCAGCCAAGACTTTTTAACCTGTCTCTTGAACCTACGCAATGCATACACAGTCACCTCATCATCTCACCTCGACTACCACCACCCATCACACCCACTCACCTGTCCCAACTTCCTCTCTCTCCAAAGAAACCGCCACTGGGTCTTTCGATACTTTTCCAATCTCCAACTCTCCACTCCTTCTCCTCCTCAAAACGGGTCTGGCTCTCTCCTCCCCGTCCCAGAACCTCTCGAACCTCACACCGAAGACTGGAACTGCGAATCCTCCACCCATCGACTTCCCTTATCAGCACAAGGTCTTCGCATGGGGAATGTTCCAGATGGCAGGAAGAGGGAATGGACAATGTTTAAGAAACAATCGAATGGGGAGAGATGTCTTGTCTGGGAGGATGAAGAAGAAGAGGATTGGGTTTGGTGTCTTGAGGGAAAAGAAGGAGAGGGGGTTTGGGCTTATTTTAGGAAATTTGAGGATGATGCGGAACTTTTACCGCCGAGCGAGAGGTTTAGACGGATGTTATTGAAGAGGAGGAAAGAAGAAAAAAGGTTGAGGGAGGAGGAGGAGGTGGAATCATCGCTTCTTAAATCTTGGCCTTTGGTGAATTGGTGGAGGGCGAATGTCTTGGAACCTTGGCGGATGCTGGATTGGTGGGTATATGTTTTGGATACCGCGAGAGCTGGATGGAGCTGGTGCATCTCGAACGTTGGCATTGTTCTTTTTTTGGTGGCTATCATAATATGGCGAATGGCTGGCTAGAAAGAAAGCTGATCAAGTCATCCTTCTTCTTCTTCTCTTTCTCGTTCATATACTACTGGATGCGAAGGTGCTGAATGGTTGTTGTTTCTCATACACGAATTCCGTAGTATGCAATTCAGTCCAGACGCATTCTGGCGGCGAGCAACAAGGATGCTTGATGCATGACTGCATTGTTTCATTGTACAGTGCCGCCAGGATCAATACTACTTGCGTATATTGTGAATCGGTCGAGTTAGCTCGCTCTTTCTCACAACACAGCAGCTGCGCTTGGAAAACCTGCTCGTAATACATCCCGCTGTCTTTTGTCTTTTTTACATCTCCCCACCCATGCATCCTGTCGTGCCTTGCATGTACCGTTCATGTTACCGCTGAACTTTAGATCCCGAGTCGTGACCGCCTCGGGGAGTGCTGCAGTAGTAGATCGTCGTCGTCAGCTGCGGCTTTCGAACACCCAGTACCAGATCGTATCAACTACTGTTACAATCACCATTCAAGGTCAGTACGTTCCACGTCAACGTCCTTGCACCACCTCACATACTTTCAGTATCGCGGGTGGCTAACACGTTACCGAGACTCCTGCATCAACGACAAGCACGGTACATCAGCTTGAGCATTGAGCTAGGCGACAGTGAGCTGTGATCTCCATCTCTTGTCACTCTAAAGGCCCTTGAACCAAGATCTCGCCCGCAACACGAACAGATCGGAGAGCTCTCGAGATCGACCATGACACATCAACAGGAGTACTATTACCCCCTAAGAAGAGATATGCTGAAGGACGACAGTTCTTGGCGTTATGTCGAGAGCTAGTGACTAGTAGCAGCAGGACTCAACCCTCAACATGATTTGCAAGTTCGTTATCTGATATCTACTCTTCGGCTTTTATCCGCTGCTATCTTTTTTCAGTCAGATTGAGTGCAACGCACGTCGGCAGTAAGGCTCTCTCGAGCTTCGACACTCTACCAATCACTGTGATGGGAGTAAAGTCACAATGCTCCCTCCACTCTCGGACGTTGCATGCCAATGATCAATCTTCTCTGCAGTCTCTTCTTTTCATTGTGTTGGGCTGGCATTTTTTAAACGCTTGTTGACTCGAGAGCGCCTTGATTATTGCTTAGGCTTTGAGAAGGTCGTTAATACTATCCTCACAGCTTGAAGGTTCTCGAGCCTCCTTTAGGACTCATTCGAGAAGGTTCTGTCCTTACACATATGCTTGTTAATGGTATGCATCGTTGGCCTGGTGTGGAAACAAGTACTAACCGTCCTCTCCTGTAGAAGAAGTCCGAACTGCTCATTCTCCGCTAGGACCATCTATCTTTCTCGCAAGACGGCGTGAAAGTCTTCGATGAAATTGATCTTGCGACACCCGATCCGCAAAGGCGCTCCAATGTCATGAACTCGTCAGCAACTCGTGTCAATAAGTTCTTTGTCCATCTCTTCGCATCGATTGACCTCTGGGTTTCAAAGTTGTGGTTATCTCCCATCGCTCCCGTTTCAGCTGAATGTACCGTATAGCGTGAGACGTCTATTATAGAGGTTCAATTCTAAGCTCGTACGAGTCCGAGGATCTGGGGTGCGACGATCTATCCGCCTTAATGGATAACGTGGCGGGACGTGGTGTCGATGGATGTGCTACTCTTTCAAGCGTGTGATCCGAAATCCGTGTGTTCGCCATTGACAACCAATAGCAACGTTCGATGGTCGATGAATACCTCCGACCTCGAAGCATCGAGACCAACCCATGTAGGCATTTCAGCAGTGCGAAATTATCTAGTACTACCACTCAGCATCCGTGAACGCGGAATCAAGAACGACACGGCGATTCACTCACTATATCGGTGTCATGACGGAAGTAACGTTCCAGGTCGTCGGTGCTAATGGCGTTTGTTCCTTGAATCTTACCGAAGACCTCATTATGCCTTGCTATTCGAGCGCTTTGTTTGATCATTCTAATCCTTTCCGAATCACTCGAAATGAAACTCTTCAGCCAAGGGAACCGCGTCAGGAAAATGTGAAGCTCCTCAGCATTCTGCTGTGCAGACCCAAGTTTCGCTGCCGATGGACTAATAACTTTCGCAATTTTCGTGTGCACCAAGAACATTCAGTCATCGGCCATGAACTCAGACTCCTCAGAGCTACGAGATAGCAATACTCAACTCCCTCGACGAGAGTAATAACGATGCAGAAACATAACATCGCTTCGAGTATCCAGTTTATCATGGAATCATCGTCCAAGAATCGCGTCGCGACTCTGTGGTCCATGTTATACAATGACAATTTGGCTCAAATTTCCGGGATGCTGGCCGGATCGCGGTCTATTCGTGGCGAACGCCCTCCGCTCAAGCCTTGCCCAATTCTCTGATACTTGGAGTCCTGAAACATTGAATGGACTGTAGTCCAGTGACTGTCCCTCTTGCTAAACAGCACTGCCCCATATCTGTTTAGGGCGTCCGATCTTGACCTGCCACTGGGATTCGTCTCGACTCGCTACATTGGGTGATTGGCCTTGAATGTCTTGGCGTTGAGTGCAGCCCAGCTGTGAACTATTCTCAGGTTTGAGCGAGTATGGTTTGACAAAATGCTTGATCTCCGCGTAATGTGGAGAGTTGTAGTTGACAGTAGTGCCTGCTTCTTTCTGCTTTGGGAGGATTGCTTCTTTGGATCCTTTTCCTCTGCTGCAAATGGGGAAGGTTTGGGATCCGAAGATCAGAATGCCGTGCGTGACCGACTCTGTTGGGTTTGATGTCGCGCAAATCTCACTTTTAGCGTGTACACCATTTTTCGGACAATACGCGGGACTGTTGAAAATTTGGCTTCAAATGCTTCTCCCAATCTCGCAGTGGTGAGATTCGGAACACCTCCTGTATTCGAGGCCGTGAGCAAGGTATTGAGGTGGCTCTTGTTTTCAGTATGTACGTCCTGTACCAGACTTTCGCGGTATCCATCAGGCGTCATTGTACCATAAATCCTTCAAGATTGGCGGAGGGTCGCTCTTGTAGATCTACTCACAACGCTTCCTTTACCAATTCATCTTGGGCCTTGCTGATTTTCGTAGTCACACTTCGCTGATGAATGTCGGGACGTCCTCTGGCTTCGGTAGATCAGTCTTTGTTGTACTCTGCATAACCGTGAGTGATGGCTCGGCCCCAGACACAACCTCCTGTAATTGATTGCAAGGTCAAAGGAAACTTTCAAAGAACTCGATTACGATAGTTTCCACTCCCTCGCGGTTGAAAGGATCACGTGCGGCGCCCGACCAAGCACCGCCGCCATCATACTCGCACCAATAGGTGCCGTTCTGTCCAGGTTGGAAGAAAGTTGAAGAAATGTCGACCAAGATATAGGCCCAGAAGTGGTCAGTGCGCACCGTACGGATGGACCACGTGCGTCGCCGACCAAGCACCGCCGCCATAATACTCGCACCAATAGGTGCGGCTGTGTCCAGGTTGGAAGAAAGTTGAAGAAATGTCGACCAGGATATAGCCCCAGAAGTGGTCAGTGCGCACCGCTCGGATGGACCACGTGCGTCGCCGACCAAGCGCCGCCGCCATAATACTCGCACCAATAGGTGCCGCTGTGTGAAGGTTGAAAGAGGTGGAAGAAGTGTTCACCAAGATATAGGCCCCCAGAAGTGGTCTGTGCGCACGAATGGATTACGTACGTCGCCGACCAAGCGCCGCCGCCGTAGTATTCGCACCAGTATATGCCAATATGTCCAGGTTGGAAGAACATGGAAGAATTGAGTGCGCCTAAGCAGATTGCCAAGCCTGCTGAGTAGGATTTCAGGAGAATGCGCTGCCGTCCCGTGAGTGAGCTGGGTTTTGGAATTCTGCCTCGCGCTTGGCGTCATTAGCCGATGTGGTCACCTTCCAAGTGTATGCAGCAGCGAGCAACTGCCTAAGGGAGGGCGTAATATTCACAGCACTCCAGAGTGGCGCGGGAATTGCGAGGCCGAAGAATGAATCCGTGAAACCGACTTATGGGCGGCAGGCTGCACCAGCATTGCTCGTTTGTGGATCGGGGGCCATGGATTTTGGGTCTAGCGTCGTTTACTCTCGAACAGGTTCCTAGTCGATCCATTGGAGTCTTCATCATTGTTACCCAGGGTTCCACCGTCTAGGCTCTCGTGCATTTCAGTTGGAGACCCTGTCGCGGGTGGTCTTGTACTTTGCCTCTCCATTTACGGATCAGCTTAGTCTGGGCTTCCTGCGGCAGGATGAAAGTCTTTGTGCACTTCTGCTGGTTAGAACCTATGCTCCATCTTGTCACGCTTGAAGCTGATTAAAACTGCATCCGATCCCTGCTCCTTGAACGCCCAGTCAAGCTCAGCGTGATCGACGCTGGTTGTTGAGATGCTTGAGTTTGTTGCTAAGCGGCAATGCCATTTGAATCCATCGTCGTCAAGATTGCCCGAGTTCCTAGGCCCTCTTCTTGGTCCAGCATGTCGTCGAACTTATCCTTCATGGGATTCCGAGCGTTCCAAGCAAGCACTCTCTCGTCACTATTGACGACATCGACCAAGATTCTGAAGCAATGTTGGCCTGCACCGACTGTGGTAGCTGCTACACTTCAGACCAAATATGTTTGCTTGGAAATCTTACGTCTCAACTCCTCGGCCAGCGCGCATGAGATCAAGAGCCATCTCATCATCCAGCTCGTTGTGTGTGCTTCCGCTCGTCCAGCACAATGATCAGTGGTGTAGTCCGCAACGGCAGCATTCTCGGTGGGCCCAGCTGAGACTTGAAAGACCCGTTTCCCAGTTCATGGCGCCGCGCCTGAGAAACCAACCCACGTTCTAATCCTTCCGGCCTTTGCAGGCAGCTTTTCTAAATGGCCCACGTCTTGCAGACTTCGGGAGTCTCCAATCAGACCTATGTGGCTGTTGCACTTTCGCTCCGATGCGTCAAGACACTGTAAGGTCGAACTAAGGTGCCTCCGTAAGCCGCGACATAGAGGTGTCAACGAAGCTGGTATCGCCTGGCCAGAATGAACTCCTGTCCAGTCCCTCGCAGATGATCCTCGGACGCAGAGACCAAGATGAGAGCTGATTGTCGTATCGCGAAAATCACACAATGTCTCTAGACGTGTCGTAGACCTGGTGCTGTATCGCACCTGTCAATGCGAAGCGCGCTGCAATAAAGCTCTTTGCAGAAGTTCGATAGCTGCCATGAACTTGCACCCAAGCAAGGCATGTCGCGATGGATTCCGGTAAAGTTTTGCTACCGAATCGGCAGCACGTCGCTCAATTCGTATATCGCAATATCGGAGGGATCGAAAATCGAGAGTGATCAACCTCGGGGCATCGAGCATTCTGAGTAAGCCAGGCAGCGCTTGCCGGTCGTATCATAAGCGTTATTGCCATGGTATCTCCAATGTCGAGCACTTGGCCTGCACCCGACGTGCACCAACCTCTGCACTCCAATGCGCATCTCTCCTCCACCTTCCACGATCGAACTTGCAACTGAGATTGTGCCTGCTCACTCTCCTGCCTCAGCGCTGGGAAGAGTCTGAGAAGGAGGTCGCATCTCTTGCCAGTCGTGCGTGCAGCGGTTGCGAGTCCAACGTAACAGGATTCCGGAAATCAGAAGAACGTGACTTTCACGTCGCAAGATCTCCGCAAAAACCGACTTGGCGGCGGCACGGCGGCACTCCGACAGTGTCAACCCTTTGCAGCAATCCATGCCTCCGTGGCGAATTGCTCTTCGGTCTTCTGCTTGCTGCCAAAACCGACGAGAATTGAGTTTTGAAACATTACGTTACCTCTGGCTACTACGAGCAGTCAAGTTTTGAGAAATGCGGAGACATTATACGGAAAGAATGCACGACTCATGATGGTCGACATGCCATGAGTAAGGCTAAGCGATTATCCGCGTCTTCTCTAGTCACGTGCGCGCCAGCCACACGGCGCAGGCTCTGCCAAAGTACACGGAAAGGTCGACTTGGTGCCGCGATCATCGACGGTGGTTCGCTTGCTTGGAACGCTGCTAGGCACGCTCAATCATTGAGCTGAGAAGAAATCGTGTGCCATATTGATGGCTCGTTGCCTGTCCCCAAAAGGCCGCATTACGAGGATTGCGATACGTCTGAATGGCGTGACGGTACTGATCCGCGGAAGCCTCTCCGCCGAGGGGATGAATGTGATGGGTAGGCGGCTCACCAGATACTTCGGGAAGGCCCAAGAAAGCTGCAAAGTGCACTGTAGCGACCCCATTTCACAGAGGTGACGAAAGCTCGGACGACATCGTCGAACTCATTATCATGAACTTCGCTGACACAATACGTTCGCATCAAACAAATCGACCGTGCGCCTGCGGCGCCATCGCATGTGACTTGGCCGATGACTATCTTCTCGATTCCGCCGGCTCCTTTGAGCTCGGTGTACTCACTGCACAGCACTGGATAGGTACCGCCGCCGCGCTCAATGTGATGCTCCAGCTCTTCATAGATCGTTATCGCAATCTCTTCAATCTCGGCACCGCTGAAGAGGTCTGGCTTGGTGGGTACCAGGTTTGACGGGAACAGGAGGACATCGGACCGCTGCTCTATTCAACTTGGCCGTCCGTGAGCTGCTTCGCTTGCGAGGTCCAGCCGCGCCGGTGTCGTCAAGCACCTCTCTCTTGCGTTTGCGCATAGTCGCCGTGGTTGAAGATCGCAAGAAGTGTGTTGCAATAGTCTGCGCCTCTGTTGGGAGCTCAGTAGCGCCGAGCGCATAAAGTATTGCTGAGACTGGACATGGCGGTGTAGGAGGTACGACTTTAAGACAGCATTAGCATGAGCATGAACAGTGTCGGTGTTGGAAGTGGACGTAAAGATCGAAATCAGCGCGCGCCCCATGGGGCTGGGGACATGCAACAGCCAATCGGCAGCGGCGGCGGCCACTCCCGATCGACCAGAATAGATGCGTGACACATGGTCGTGTTTTGCTCATGTGCTGCTCGAAGCGCCCTGGGGCAGAGAAGACAAATGTTGCGCTGACTATTTCAAAAAAGCATCGCTTTGCAGAAGGACCAACAAATCAACCTCTCAGATGCTCTCGCTGGAGCATTCGGATTTATTCCGACATCAGCTGAAGTCTCGGTGACCCAGGTAATGAGAGGAGAAAACCTTTACGAACACCACGGCGCGAGTCACTATCAAGATGTCAAAGGCACTTCTCCCTTATTGGAACTGGCTCCTAGTCACCGAACGCTAATGTGTCGAGAATCTCATTACCAGTCTCCGCGATTGCGGCTTTGAAGATTGTCACATGACTTCCATCGTGCAACAGAAGATTAGCGATATCGAGAAAGACATTGAGCCTGGCCAGTGCGGACGGGAAGCGAAGCAGGCCTCTTCTGACGCTGAAGCCAACTGTAATGTGAAGACGAAGCATATCTTTTCTGGCGCTGATGTCAGCAGCTATGTTGGTGCCAATTAGGTCTCTTCCGATTCCGTTGAAAGCAAGGCCAATGAGCAGACAAGCAGCTCATAAGAGGAGTCTGTCCCGAGTAAGAAGGTCTGAATCGAGGATGAGAAAGCTTGCGTCAATCGTGAGGTCGAGCAGGAAGAGGTTCTAGAGGAATGTCCTCCGGCCACGTCTGGAGGAGGAGGAGGAACGCATTCCAGCAAGTCGGAAGTCGGCAAGTCGGCAAAGACACTGGCCAAAGCAAAAGAAAACCACAGTCTCGTGCTAATGCGAAGAATGAGAGGCCAGACAAGCGTAGGGACACCGTCGTCGGCATACAGGACATCGCCGATCTTGCGAAGAAGAATGCTGGCACCAGCGATGGAGGTACGACTGAATGACATTAGCCCTGATGAGATGAATGACATGCTGGTTGAATTCTGGGCTCCATTTCCAGCGATCAGACGGCCTTGGAGGGTTTCATGAAGCAGCACAGCTCTACACAAGGAGGCCTTAGCACGTTGGCAAACAGAAGAAGCAGAAGATCGAAGGCACTTCCACTAACGCTGAATGCAAAGAGAAGCACAAGGAGAGGAGGAAGAGTGCCAAAGACGTCGCCGGAGCTCTGCCTTCTACTGCTGCTGCTCATGATAGGAAGACAGAGGCGAAGCAGGAAAGGAGAGGAAGGGCAGAGCATCGTCATGCAGTGAGAGGAAGGCAGGACGAGATCTGGTGATATTGTGGAGCAGACTTTAAAGAGAGCGACGAGAAGATGGAGAACTTCAGGACAGCATCATTGTTCCAGAAGAGGAGAGAGAGAGAAAGAAGAGGTTCCGCATCAGCACCGTATTGACGAAGAAGACGAACTCAGACGAAGAGATTGATACCACAGTTGACGGAATTGAGGCCGGGCCCGATGCAAGCTCGTCCAGCAAGATTTTATGTGCAGCACACCCACCCGCCCCGAGACACGGAACAAACTGCCAGACTCGCCAAGGGATGATATTGGACGTGGTCAATGTCGACGAAAGATTTGAGTGAAGTCATGAACATGCAGGAGTAGCCGCACCGGTCGGAGATGGCGATTTGAGGCTAAAATAGTTGCTTGCGATGTCAGTTGTCACACGGTACGAAAATATCCAAACTCTGCGAGCCCGCAAAGAGGTATTCTCTGCATGCGCCGTGGCTGTAAAGGTTAGTCGCATGTCGTGCGTACAGCGCTTTCTCGCAGTTGAGAAGAGAGGTACTGTAGGTGACGAGACCGTTCTAGAAGGTTGTAGACGGAGTCGCCGAGGCGCTTCTACCTCATTAACGAGTCTCTATGACGGAGGCACTTTCCCTTTCGTGGACAGGTTCCCGGTGTAGATCTACATTGCCGTCCTGTCAAGACGCTGAGGTTGCTTTTGGGACGGCATTCGAAAGCAGCAGTCTCCCACTTGTTCGTTCACGGACAACGAAGGCACAGGTGCGACCACGCCTACTCCTTCACCAGAGCAGAACTATACCACGGGCGCATCATCGTACATGAGCTTCACGAGGGCCAGAACACCAGCCCTCATCTCCGCTAGCTGCTGGAGAGTCGTGGGTTGAGGATTTTACGCTGGGCACTCTCACGCTATGCGATGGGCCCACTTGTATTTATGGTGGGAGCAGGGAACACTCTCATGCGCTGCTATGCTCCGGGATTCATGCTGGATGCAAGGGGTACTCTCATGCTTTCTCCCTTCACCGCCACGTCAGCCTTGTCGGGCTCCGTGATGCTAATGAAGGAACAGTGTGAGATGAAAATGTGAGCAAGCCATGCTCATACCAAGGTATCCAACCAACCATACCTCATTCATCTATTCACCCCAAAGAAAATGGACAGCGACTCCTCTGCACCTCCACCTGCATCTACCAATAAGCCCCTGCCCGTCCGCTTCACTCCGCCGATTCGCATCCAGCCTCGAGATCTCTGCCAATGGCGCAGCTCACGCCCTTCGGAACATGGAATTCCATAGTGTGGCCGACACTGCGTCTTGCATTTCGAAGACGGAGTTACTGGAGTGCGAATTGCAAAGTGAGGGTCTCAGATCATCCAGCGGAAGGCACGAGAGCTGGAGCCTCGCTTGTCGATGAGGAAGGCAGACCGGAGCGTCTGGAAGGAGAAAGACGACTGCGAAAGATGTGGAAAGCTTCAGAGTTGGAGACATCTGCAACACAACACGTCAGGTCACATCAGACTGATCTGAGGTTGAGAATTGAACTCCTTGAAGACCGTCAAGAAGGCAACAGTGCTGAAGGCGAGGTTCACTTCAACCCGACATCGCCTGCAAAAGACAACCATGTCACCGCCCGAAGTACAGCAACACAAACCTTGGAGAGCGCCAATGCCGATTCGAGAGCGCCTCTTTATTCCATCAGCAGTACCAGAACGCGGCTTGAGCAGGACACGCAGGCATCACGAGCGAGGCGATGATGGCACAATACACCGCTTAACGTCGCTTTGAAGTGGAAAGCACATATTTCATGGAGGCAAAGATCCTGTGAAGAAAAGTGCATTCGAGAGACAATCTCCACCAGTACCCATTCTAAGCCGGATATCCACGGACGAACAGGGGTGTGCAGGTCTATAGACAATGCACGAAACTGAGAGCACGAATCAAACGTTTGCCTGGAGTATACAACATCTACACCCGAGTCAATTGCACCAGCCAATATCCCAAGAGCCACACGAGTCGTGGAAACGGATCCGAAGCGCACAGCCCTCGCTGAAGCAGAGAGAAGGAAGCGAAAGAGGAAAGCTTGCACCGATATCTCGGTTTCAACGCAGTCCTCGAGCAGCGAAAGCAAGTCCTCACCAGGCATTTCAAGTGATTAAAGTGAGAGCAATAGCGACAGTGACGGCGCCTCCGACTTACCTCAGCCCAGAGAACCATCGCCACCAAAGAAAGCCAAAATAGTAGCGGCCACGGATTCCACCAATCCATTCGACAACTCCTTCTGGACAAGAAATTCGGCAAAGCAACACCACAGACATATAAAAGCACCGTACTAAAGCGAAAAGCTGGAAGTGAGATTGAATTACACGCATGGGAGGAAAGCAGATGAGAGTGATTCAGATCGCGGTTTGAATGCATATCTCACTTCCGTCGCTCGCGATGTAATTCTTCACGCTTAGTCCCATTACACCACCTGATCAGCATTGGAGAACATTGCTGCGCTTCATGACTCTGTCACACGTTTCGAGCTTTTGACTAGAATGTCGCAGACGGTAATTTGGTCTTGAACGTAAGTGTAGAGCGCTCATTTGGTTCCTTCATCCGTCGCAACAATGCATTGTGGCATTGAATCGAGAAGGTGCAAAAGGAGGCCACGATAATCAGATAGTTACAGAGGTGCCGCATTTGTCCTACAGCCTCAGAGAACGGTTTCGACAGCAACAATGAGATCAACGTTTCTACCTTGAGCCAATGCTTGCCACACAAGAGATCGCCATGTGCAGGAGGAGTCAGGAGCGTGGCACATCTCGAAGTCGATGAATGCATGTTGAGCAGCACAACCTATATCGTTCGACTGGCAAAGGAAGGAGGACTTAATGCGGCATCTAATGAGCAGTTTCAGCTGATCTGAAAACATGACTGCCGATTGCCTTACCGCTGCCGCGTGCAGCAGTCCCTTCTCGCAGTCACGAGCGATGTCATGTCGCGACCTGCGAGATCATTGCTCTCGGGATTGAGCCATTCAACGTCCTTGAAAATAGCGAAGTCCGACATTCAAGTCGAGGAGTCTTTTATGTTGACCGGTGGGAGTCGCCATTCAAGCCGCTCTTTACTTCACACTCGTGAAGCTGCATACATCGTTCAATTCCACCTTTCCGAAAGGCGCTCGGGAGACGGTGCGCATCTACATGGCTCAAGATTAAGTCCGCCTACGGGTCGGCAGTGCCAGTCAGGCTCACAAGAACATCAAGCAGAAAATCGTCTACGTTGAGCAGGATGCCTGGCAGCCGTGTTGGTCAGGCTCACAAAGACATCAAGCATGTGGTCATCTACGTTGAGCACGATGCATAAGAACATCAAGCAGAATATCGTTTACGTTGCGCAAGATCCCAAGCGCCAGACTGTCTACGACCTGCTCTTTGCTTCGTACATTACGTCCCTTGTCTTGCGCGAATCTCAGGAGGAGTAGACAACCCATTTCATTCATGTAGCCAATCAAGGTGTGCCAGCAGCGGCCTTGAGCCCAACTCAACTTTTCACATTAGTATGATCAGCAGAGTATTCGCTGAAGCTATGAGTCCGAAGACCATGCCCAGCCATGGCGTCCATGACATGGAATGCGGCATGGATCTGCACTTTTTCACGAGCTTGTATTGAACTAGAGACATCTGTCATTACTTTACCGCATCTTACACTATGTAACTCTCTGCTTGTTGCAACCAGACATGGCAAGCTATTCGTGGGAGGTGGTGTTATGGCCGTCGATGCTGCGGTCGAGCAATGACATGTCCTTCATGCAGCTAAGCTTCGAAACGCTGAGGAGGCGAAGGAATAGCGCAAACCTTTGAGCATCGCCAGACCTATTGTTGAAAGGCGAAGCTCAGTCAAGAAAGAGACGTGTATTGCCGGCAAAGGACGCAAACGAGCGGATGCCTGATGATGAAAGCCTTGAGATCGCTCCATACATCCCGAATGTGCTCCAAATTCAAAATGCTGAGGAGATGAAGGCGTAGAGTATACGATCAACACGGCTGGGTTTATTGTTGAAAGGCCAAGGTATGTCGGGGAAGAGACCAGCATTGCCGGCGACGTGCGCGAAGCAGCGTATGAATGGTGCGGCTGAGGGTGAACGTCGCGAGATAGCTCTCTTGTCGTCGAATGTGCTTTGAGAAGGCTTGCCATAGCTGTAACCCAGCTGCGATATTCATGACTCCTGAGCTCACTACTCAGGGAATGGTGAGTAGAATGATGGTTCAAGCGTCGTTCAGAGCAGGGAGAAAGAATGGAGAGGTTTCGCAAAGACATCATCTGTTCGCCGGATGGACTCCAAACGTTCATCCTTGCCTTTGTTCTTCCATGCCTCATCGGCGCGATGCTTGTAGACCTCGACGTCGTCCGGCAGCCTGTAGCCAGGCTTCACACGAATCTCCTTTCGGACTGAGCCATCAGCGCGAGTTGAGGAAAGAATTGTAGACTCGCCGCTACTGATTTTGCATATGCCTGGCTCTGAGGTCCTTTCGTCGGCAGCGCCAGGGATGACGACGTTATCACGGCAAGCAGCTCGATGGAATCGTTGCCAGAGTAATCATGAGGAGTGCGGTCATGAGCATAGCAAGCGCAGGCTCTATATACAAGACGTCACATCTTGGGAGTAGCTCGGATCCAAAGGTGGGACTGAGATTTCTGAACTGAAACTGGTCAGAGACGGCGAAGTCGAAGATGGGTGCATCTATGTCGGTGGCCCTGGAGATACTCAAACTCCTGACGTTGGAAAGCGAGATTGGATCATAGATTGCGATAGGCATATCTCGGTCAGCCTGCCACTCGAGCTTGCATTTCGAACCTTTGTCGGTGAGGCTGAATATGTGCGTTGTCTGAAGGTGAGCGCTGTCTGGAGGTGAGCGCTGTCTAAAAGGTGGACTTTTTTTTCGAAGGACGAGAATTCCGAAGAGTAGAGGATGACCTTTCTGAAGACTGGGCTTTCTGAAGACTGAGCTTTCAGAAAACTGAGCTTTCTGTAGACTGAGCTTCCTGAAGGGTGAGCTCTCTTCTGAAGGGTGTAGGATGAGCTGCCTGATGACTGTGCTTGCTGAAGAGCAACCTCCCTTCTGGGGGCCGGGCTCACATTGGTGCACGTTACTTTCGGTCGTTGGGTTGCGAGTCACTGCTTTCGTGTCGTTTGCGTTATCTCTGATCCTCGGCCGCAATATTTAGAAAGGTCTTGTTGAACAGCATTGGGCAGTTGGCGATTCGCTTAAATCACTGCTAGCTGCAACGTTCTTACCAGTGTGTCGAAAGTGATGCTGATGAGTTTTGTTCAGACCTGACACTTCACCAGGCGCATAGCTGGTTACTGCGAGCGCTGGGATTGTTTATGTATACTCTCGTGATATGCCGTGCCTTGCATTCACATGTAAGCTGGTATTTCTCCGCCCTGAGCCTGAGCAGCCTCGCCAGGTGCTGGTTGAAGCTTTCCAAGATGACCCTTCTCGTCCGACCGGACCCTGTTGTCCTGTCAGAAGCTGGCCTAGGTGCCTTCTCCTCGAAACATGCAGTGATTCGCACGCCATCCATTCCCGGAAAAGTCCGCGATTGGCAGGAGTCCACGCAGTCGTTTGACTGGATTGAACCTTCGAGCACCGCACACAGATGGACGAGCCTGTCGCCGGATTGTCGACACCGCTGTGATTCGGCCGAGATTCTGCAGATGCTGGTCGGCTCCAGTCGATATCACACCTCTGCCTTGAAAAGATTTGTGTTACACGTAGGCGTCTCCACGGGTTGTCTGAAGAGATGTTGCGTTCATCTGTTACCTACTGGCTCCTTGGCAATGATGAAGGTGCTCATATTAGCGTCGCGGAAAGTCTGCTCCAATTCTTCAAGAGGAGAGAAGGATAGGCCTTGGCGTACCCGAAGATTGCCCAGAAGTTGTGATCAGCACGGCAACGGGTTGATGGGAGCAGACATGCGCGAACATCCTTAAAGTCGTCGACATCCTTCTCCCTGTCGACAGCTTTGACAGCATAGGTTGTAGGCTAGGCAGAAGGACATTGAGAACGACTGCTGGCCAAGGTGCTGCGGAACGAAAGTCTCCCGTGTCTTTGGAGTAAGAGCACAGATTCGGCAGGTAAACGATTTGATGTCGGAGCTGCGAGCGCAATTCTGGTTGTCTTGGTCTGGCCGAGAACGACGGCAGGAAGCCTTTACGCCGTTTGAGGCTGTATGACGGATGAAGGCTGATTCTCCTTGTCGCTTCCGCCAGGATTGGGGATAGGTTCACCCGGCAATTCGGATTTGCGAGGCGGTGTTGAAACCTGTCCGCAATGCCTAAAGCCTTGGACATCGCGCGCACATAGTTGGCATTGCATTCGCTGTCAATGTGGCCCTTTTCATAGCAGACGTGGTAGCCATATAAGTTCCTGGTTGCTCAAGTGAGACCCAAGATGTATAGTCTCCAGCATACTCCGAGTACTGCCTCTCACAACCAAGTCAAGCTCCTTTCAAACATTTCTACCTACCGTCTTCTCCACAAGGGCTTGTAGTCTTGTACACATCGTTCGCCAGTAAGCCGGGGTCGGTAATTACATGCTCAAGGCACAGTTCGCTTCTCGCTCTGCGCGTCTGTTGTGCTTGTGAGAGTCTGATGAGACCTTTAGCTCGGGGAGGCAGAGACAGAGACAGTCGGTGATCGCGTTGCATTGTGCTGGCACGGCGCGGGAGATAGGCTCTAGTCGGCTTAGTAGTGCGTATCGGCGATAGACTGTACTCGAGCTTCGTCGCGATTACGGTTAGGCGGTAGGAGAGGGATTCTGCTCGGAGGCGTCGATAGAGATATCTTAATCGGAGACGACGGCCTTATATTATTATTCCTTATATTACGACCGAGAGCCTCTTATATAGACGCGAGGAAGAGAGGAAGTACAGTCGAGTCGAGTCTCTTTTGCTATACAAGAGAGAAAGTGTTGAAAGCAGTCGCGAAGAGTACTTGTGGACGTGCAGTAAGAGCACCAGCTTGTTAGTTGCGTCACCATGTGACTTCTCGACTGTCGACTCGCACAATTTCGGAACATGCACCACCAGCTGGCGCAGGGAGCTCTACGAACAGCTCTTCACGCCCGTCTTCGAGCATAGATGCAAGAGCACACGAAAGGTCACCGAGGACAGTGGTGCCAACCTTTAATGAGCTTGTTCTATCTCCACAAAAAGCAGTTCTCTTGAACGTGCCAATCAACACAGCGTCTTCCACGACAGTGGCCACTGTCAACCGGACAAGCTCGCGGTCTGTGCTCTGGCCTGCATGCGAAGGACCTCATCGAATGAGGTTACGAATACGGAAGAACTTCCTGGACCTAGACGCAATTCTTGAGAAACACGCACAGCCAGCATGAAGCATTGCCATATTTCCAACGAGACTAGCGACAGCAACACCGATCTCGCTGGCACTTACTAGACGCAAGTCGAATGGGACTTGATTCGGTGCAACTCAAAAGGCAGCCTTTGGAAGGGATGTTGCACGTTAGAGGACGATAGAGCACGAACATCCCACAGGCGATCTGGAAGGCTTGGTTTATCTCCACCGTATCTGCTAGATCTTCGCAGAATTTGACATGCCCGCGCGATACGACTGCATTTGGCTCCTCGATATGCTTGCCAAAGGAACCACTTGATTCTCGTGGCCTATATGGCCTGCTGGCTACGAAGTCTAGTATGGAAGATCAATACTTTGGCAGCATCTTCGCAGTCTGGAGGAACTTCATCCATCCCACGTCGCCGGACGGCCATTGCATAGCAAAGCTAGCCGGCTCTCGAATTGACCTCGCGGCCGTGGCAGTCACGCTCATGGTTGGTGACATGACCGAGTCAGTGCTGCTACTGTTGCCTAAGCCACAGCAGAAGATATTGAAGACTTGGTTATGGTAGAGTTCCTCTCACTTGTAGATTCGAGTAGCGCAACAAGGTTGACAGGTTACAACCGGAGCTTGGGACAATGCAGGAGGACCTCGAACAGATCCAGATTGTCAAGCCAGTACAAGCTGCACAGCTTACGAGCATCACTGGCCGCCTCGAGCTATTGCAGCTTGTCAGCGCCGAGTTGACTCAGCGTTCTGGGAGGAGCAAGGATGAGTTACCCAGACAATCTGCAACAGGATGAAATGGGCATGCAAGGCAACTCATGCTCAAGGCGTCATCAATAACGACTGGGTCCAGACCTCGAGAATTTGATGGCATCTACTCCGGTCGCGATCCGACTCATCCTTTACTGCCGGCATCAGTACTGGAAGCAGGATCGACCTTGAAGAGAGCTGAGCCGAGTCCAGACAGTGAGAGATCGAATTGATTCGAAGAGATCACTCTTGGAGTTGCATTAGGTCAGCTCTGGCGACTACTGTAGCTTCAGTAAGCAGTCTTGCCTCTGCAACTCAATCGCCATTATGAGGCAAGTCAGACCTGTGGGCGCACAACATTGGCTTCGAATTCCCTCGCTCTGTCACTGCTTGCTCCTCTCGCGCTCCTCTTCACTATGTCATCTGGTGTGGATAAGCAATTTCCAGAATTCATGTCGCCCGTACGCCGAGATGCAGCATGAGCTCACGGACGGCATGTCAACTGAACCATCACTGCCTCACCCGCCCAATCACATAATGACATTGATCAGAGCACTGACGCCGTGCCTCTGCTCGGCAAAATCAGCTTGGACGCAGCAGCATCTCTTCCTGCTCGTGTGATTGATGGATAGCCTATCAACAATTGCATTGCGTTGGCGTCCTCGGGTAAGACTCGTGCCCTCACAGCAATCTCTCAGGTATCGGCCTGGGTCAAGATATTTGCCAGAACCAAGCCCTTTGCAGGCCAAGGTGAGCAGTTGGTCGTACATATTATGGCTGTGCTCAGCCGTCTACGTAGGCGACAGAGAAGTCCCCATCAAACCAGTTTGGAGCCAGTCTCATGGCGTGACTCGCCATTGGAGTAGGAACATGGCATAATATCTCTACATCACGACAATACCGGTATCCGTTCGGATCCCAGAAGTGGACAGCACTGGTTCAAAGATATGCTGATGCTTCAATCCTGGGTCGTTCTGATACCGAGCGCTTTGGATCATCCACTGCTTGCCTCGAAGCCGCATCCGCAAGAAGGCATTGCACAGCGAACCGCCATGCGTCGTTCGAGACGCACGATCCATACCTTTTTCGGATGGCCGTTCGCAAACGTGGTCTGGACAGCATTTCGTCGCAGCAGTATGCTCTTCACATCATCAGCAAACTGTTCGCTTATACAATTGCGAGGTAGTCTCATGCGACTTTGCACACTTGCTCGATGGAATGGATGGTTCACACTGCATATTTGTTGGTACCTGGCGGAAGATGAACTGACCTCGGTGATTATGTCGCATGCTAGCAAAACTCGTACATGGCTGATCTCAACAAGTGTCTACGCGAAAGCACACCACTATCGACTTCTTCGACAAACCACAACGTCTTTGGAAAGCTTTTGAACGTGAAATTTCAAACTCCTGTTGAAGGAGGGCCATGGCTGTCTGGTTTTGGGGGAAGGGATTGAAGGCCGAGGGGGTGCCGCTGCTTGCGGCAATTCTCCTGGTGTCATTCGGCACCATGATGATCGGTCGCTTCTTTGGAATAAAGCATGGCAAGACCTAGAGAGCAAAGCATGGCATGATGCATGGTTCACAGAGCCATGCAGGTAGCTCCTCATGCAGACCGCCCTCACGTATCATTCGACGAGAAACTGCAGACACTGAGACTCTTCGACGACAGGTTTTCTTTTGGCAGTCTTACGATCCAATCTGCTCAGCTCAACGAAGGCGACCTTGCATCTGGACGACTACTGCCAGTAGCGCGCGACTACCACCTTCAAGGATTCTGCTCGCCCCAGCGTATGCTATGATCACCAGATGCGCAATCGCTGGTAGTCCAAACGTCTTTCGCTTGAGGGAGCTGCGAGACTAGATATTGATCTCTGATGCTCAAGCCGCGAGCTTGTAGGCAAAGCAGACTTTGCAACGCTTTTGCATTATCATGGCTGAAGGCAACTGGCTGATCGCCATGCGTCGCATTCTGAATGAATGGATGAATGTCGTCAACTTCGCTCGACGATCGAATGTCCACTCCTACCACTATGACCCGATGCCCTATCCGTGATACAAGTCAGCCACCCGGCAAAGGTATTGTCCAGTCCAAGTTGGCTGCGACAGCTCCCAGTAGTCCGTTTGCGAGGAAGGGAAAGAAGGGACGGAGGTGGTGCTTTCAAAAGGTTATGGGACAATTTGCGAAGAGACAACAAATGCAGTGGTGCTTTGGGGATTATTGGAGGCAAATAGCTGATGTTCTTGGACGATCTGAGCTCCGCATTATCCTGGCTGCGCACCATGAGGCAGGAAGTTTGCATACCACCGATCGCGATGGCCGGCCAAGGATCGCATCGATTTGCACCAGAAAGTCAAATTACCACGATCATCTCAACACCTATCAGCATACGCAGAGCTCTTCCTCTTTCAAATTGTACACAACATACTAAGACGGCCTTCGTAGAAGCCAATGTGCGAATGTCGCTGTTCAGCAGAAATGATCCGTGCGACATAGCGCGACCGGAAATATGGGATCTTGCTAAATGGAGCGCTCGGGACCTTTGGACCTCTATCTGGATCTTCAAACCAACTCCGAGAGATCGATTCGCTAGAAGAGATCGCCCAGAGCGTCTGCGCTGCTCAGCACGGTTCTGTATGCAGCGAACACGACGATGGCCTGGCATTACAGTATAGTATCCACGAGGTTTACCTGGAACTATGCTCTACGCGGCGTAAACCAGCGTTTTCATAACGACAGCAGCACGATCACACCGCAGATTCTATGCTCGGAGCAAAATGTAAGCACATGTTCCAGATTGCGTTACAGCCTGATTTCCGAAAGTATACCACAAGTATACTCTTTCGGGTCGCACAGGAGAGCTGCTCGGATGAAGAGTAGAAAACAAAAATGTCACTTTTGCACTATCTCTGAACTCAAGCTGGAACCGTGCCCTCGAAGGCGACTACATGATATGAAAACATCGCAGAAGAATTCTGAGAATGGGAGCTTCTTCTGCTATCTTGAAAGAAGAGCCTCGTGTCTGTATCTTATGATGTCGAGGTTGTTGGGTGTTGTCGCAAATCGCGAGGGCTAGAAGCGCAAATCTGACCAAACTCTGCCATTTGTCCTCAGACCCTCGCTTCGCTGCACACACGTCCGAGGGACTGATTGGAGATAGAATTGTGACACGTTTGGTGATGTCACGTTCGAGATACGGCAGTGTTTGCGGAAGAGATAGCGCTGCGGACAAGCAGGCTCTCGGAAGCCGAAGGTATCGAATGAGCCTTGGAAACGCATATCCTACGAATTGCGACCCAGCGCAACCCGCTGCCTTGCCGCTCGATCGTGCTGTTTCACGGCAACCATGCATCATGATTCATCCAAATGGATTTGACATTTACAGCGCTGGAGCATCGCTGCCTTTGAGCAATGGAAGAAACAACCCTGTGTCCGAGATTCTTGTGACCGGCCTTCGCTGTTCTTTCGAACCATAACAGATCTTTGTTGTAGTCTTCGTTCTACGGAATGACTTCGATGAGGTTAGATGTCTGTGCAGTTTCCTGCTCTGAAAGTTCAGCTTCTTTATACAATCATCTAGCAACCAAGATTGGCACACGAAACAAGCATGTGTAAAGCAAGCGCGGCACATCACGCTGAAAGCGGACTTGACCATTACTTTGCGCATCAGGCTGCGATGCGTATTCTGTCACGCTAGTGTATCAAGTCACGCTTAATGATGAGTCATCCATGAGTGTCTTGCGGCGCACAGCTATGCGCGTTCAACCTCTCTTTCTTTGTACACGACCAATACTGGCGCTTTCTAGACGGGGATGGTGGGCTGGTGGGCCGGTGGGTTCGGTCTATCGTGGTCATGGTGGTTCACCCTTTCGAACCCTGCGATGAAGGATGACTTGACGGTTTGCGTCTGGTGCGGAGAAGGCGGATGATATTGAGCTTCGCGGGTGTGCATGTGGCGGCACCTACCAGACTACATTTGTGCATCTCAATCAGTTATGAAAGGTCAGTCTCAGTCGTAGAACAATCCGAAGATTGAAACCTCGAAATCGCAGTCTCATACCAAGCTTTCCAAGACTGTGCTGCACAATGTATGAATGGTACACAAACGCATTTCCTGTGACGTCGGAACATCGACGCAACCCCCCTCGCTTGCGTCACCTCTGTCATCCGTAGGGAGATTCTTCCAATCTTCTATTGATCGGCTAGCTCAAGATCGAGTTTGGCAGAAATCAAATAGATCCGTCGAAGCCGATCGGACTCCAATTTGAATGCATGTCACATTTGGCTCGGCAGTCCATCTGATACGAGTCTCGCGGAGGTCCAGGAATGAATATTCAGAGAGAATTGTGGAGGAAGCTGTCGCCCGGCACATTTGGAATTGGTATAAAGTCACTCTGGTCTGCAGCTGTGCTTATGCTGGTCCATGCTTGAATGTCAAACCCCTCTTCCCCTCGTTATCAGTCTTACATATCCATTCTTCCTTCTGCAACCCTTTGCCTTGCTCTTCTCCCTTTCTCGATGAACGTGGTACTGAAGTTCCCAAGCATTGGCCTCAAGCTTTATGAGGTGATGCGAACTTGCAATCCGGCCGGTCTCTGACGTACTCCTGAATGCCGCATGCGTCGAGCAAGGCCGGTCATGGCTTTTGACGTGCATGGCCTGCACAATGTCCTAGCCGCGAGCAGAGATGCAGGTAGCGATGAGAATGGGACTGCGGGAAGCTAGGGCTCTGCGGCTGCGAAGCGGTCAGTATATCCCAAAGAGCAATGCGGCAAGCATACAGTGAGTCCTCGCGCTCACGCTGGCTGCGCTCAGAGTGGATGACGGTAGTTGGCAGACCATTGTTGTACAGGTAGTCGGCAATGCGGCTGTTGCAGGAGATGAGGATTCGGGATGGCTTTGATTTGGAGAGCAAGTCATAATCCGCCTGAGGCTTCATGTCTCAGTTCACAAAAGCGAATTCTCCTGGATGATATCTTGTGCACCTGACCGGCGCGACCGACGCAGACGCGAAGGGACTGATCCTCCATGTACTGACACGCAAGCTGACGAGCGCCGCCATGGTAGGTGGTCGACAACGCGCTCATGGCGGGCACGCTCGGAGTGGATGAAGGTAGTAGGAAGACCGTTGTTGTAGAGGTGGTCGGCCATTCTATCGAGAGTGAGACGAGTGTTGCAGAAGTATGAGGGTGCGCGCTGGCTGCAAGGGGAAGTGCAAGTCGTAGACCGCCTGAGGCTTGATGTCGTGGTCAACGTAGATGAGTTCTTGCTTGATATTCTTGTGGCCTGACAGGTGCAACCGAAATGATTGTCGACGTTGCGATAACCATGGTGTATGGAAGCCGACAAGATTGTTGTGTGAAGGTAGGACGTGTGTGAGACAAGGTTCCTCCAGGCCGCCAGTCGGCATGCCGAGAAATTGGTCGGTCGTATGAGCTCGCTCTTGCTTCACGTATCGCCCTCCGCAGTTGCTCATTACCTGTCGTGACGCAATACTGGCCGTTGCCTGCTGCTCGTACCATCTCCCTCTTCGGCTTTGTTTTTGTTCTTTCGTCCTTCTACTCTTCCTCCTCCTACTCCTCCCAAGTGTCCTCTCCCACCGATCCAGTCCATCCATCCTGTCGCCCACTCCCTTGCATGTACTATGTCAGCGCTGTCATTGACGTGAACTTTAGATCGTATCGCCCCGGGGCCTGCTGCAGCAGTAGATCGTCATCGTCGTCGTGCTCTTCATCGTGACGCCCACCAGTGACTCCAACCCAACACAGCCCTAACCACCACTAACCTACTGATTGCACAGGGCGAACAGCACAAAGCGGACATAGCTACATAGCTTATCTAGCTTGCTGGATCTGACGGCCGGGAGTGCGAGGATGGCGAGGTGGTAATGGTCTCTGTAGAGATTGGCTCGACAGGAGGTGACAGAGCTGGACATGATAAGAATCATCACAGCAAGGTCAGTCTTCTCGTTTGCCCTTCGGGAGACGATACTGAAACGTCTCAGGTGGTGGCGAGAGCGACCTCCCAGTAGACCTCGCGTCTCGAACATCAAGCAAAATGTTGCCACCAAATCGCGACGAGGCATGCACGCAGCAAACACCGGCCAGATTTGGGCCAGTTCCATGACCATCATCTCAACAGCCTCTTGCTGACACTCTTATAGGTCGGCGAAGCCCGATGCTGGAGCCGTCGTAAAGACACCGACACCAAATCGCGATGAGGCTCGCCAGCTGCCGTGATTACCGTCGAAGGTCAGTCAGGCCTAGGTCAATGTCCTTGCATCGGCTCACTCTCCTTCAGCGTCGCGAGCAGACAACACGCCACCAAGACCTCTACAACTCCCGACTCCTCATGGCGGGGAAGCACGCTGCATCAGCGCGATCAGCAGCCAGGGCGACACGCATCGGCAGTGAGGAGCAGTCGCGGTACTTCTGTCACACCCACAGCTGACCACCCTACCAGCCCTTCGAACAAGCTCTTTATCACAGCACGGACACATCAGGAACTCTCATGGCATATCGCGATCGGCGGTCCTCCATCCGGAGCAGTTTTGCATCTCCCGAAGGCAAGCTGCGACAATCCCGCCCAGACTTTGGCAGAAAGAGATGCTGAAAGACAACAGGTGCTGGCGTTATGTCGACAAGTGGTGGGAGGGCCAGCTGCCGCATCGTCATGCACAGGTGGCAGCAAGGCTCACAGCATCGTCCGACACCAGTTCCCAGCAAGATGAGAAATACCACCTGCCCTTGGCCCTCAGAATCTCTCGCCTGCTGACGCTTTCTTCTAGCATGGTTCGCTCACATGGACAAGCAACGCGCACCATCCTCTTCAGTCGGCGGCAGCACGGCGCGCTCGGGCTTCAACACTCCACCGACTGCTCATAACAATTGGAAAGTCACAGTCTCCTTCCGCTTTTGGGCGTTTCATATCGCTGATCAATCGTCTCTGCAGGCTGTTTTGTTCATGTTGTTGGGTTGGCTCCTTTTGTACGCTTGTTGATATGAGAGCGCCCTGATCATCGCTTCGGCTTTGAGAAGGTTGGTTGTGACAGCTCGCCAGGCGATATTGGGCACAGGAGGGCAGACTCAGGTCCCGGGAGCTTGCTCCTGCTGATTCAGCCGAGGACCTTGACGCTCGAAACTCCTGAGCCCCGTCACTCATGCCGTACATGTCGTTTCGAGCCGCTGGCGGCAGCTCAGGCGATGAGTGCGACTACAGACCCAAACGACTCAACCCAATCAAAAGCTTCCATGGCACAGAGGTGCAAGCCGAACAACTCTTGGTGAGCAGCCCGTTGGAGACCTGAGAATGTGCGCCAACACCATGAGCGGGTGGAGGAGTGCTTCAATCGCCATACCTGCGTCTGCTCCCACCACAAGCTCCTTCCTCTCCTCTCGCTTGAGACGAGGTCTGGCAGCGAATCCAAGTTGCCCATCTACAGCGTCATCGCAAGCGCAAAAGGACTTGCAATGATTGACCAAGCAGCCAAAGAATCTCGCATGTTGTCCCACTCACCCATCCATTTATTCATCCTCCACACGAGCTTGTCTTCACGTCTTGATCTTCGCATCTTGTCACTTCATGCTTTAAATTGCTGTGTCTCAGTGTGCCTCCATCTCTTCGAAGACTGCTCACTCACCACCATCTAGTCTTCGCCGGGTACTCGAAGCCGCGGCTGCGGTGCACCTTCCGATTCGATGGAGAACGGAAGCGTGCCACAGATATCACCAGCAATCATGGGCGCTTCGCGGAGCTACAATCCATACCTTGTGCTATAGATGCTCTCAGGTGTCGCGGGTCGAAGATCAAGCGTGAGCCTCGTGGTGGAGCGGAAGCTGGCTTGCGACTCAAACCACCGAATATTTGGCGGGACGAGGGTCACGGAGAAAAGGTCAGGCCCTGGCAAGATTTCTTGAAGACGGAGGCCCAGCACTCTCCCATCCGCGCTCTCCGTGTCTCACCTCACAGGCAGCGAGAATGGAAGGCCTTCTGGAGCAATGATGAGAGCGGTTGGGTCGACAGGGTTCCAGATCTTGGCACAAAACTCAAACTCATCCTGAAGCTTTTCACGTCGAGGCATCACATGAAGATCATGGCGCTTTGTGAATGGACTTCTGCTGCATTTATGTTCATCAAACAAAGCGAGAAAGTCTTCAGATTCTGACAGCTGAGTGAGGAACTCATACTACCATATCGTGATTCGTGGTTCAAGCACAACCGGCATTGTTGCCAGATGGTCGAGGCCTTCAATCTGGACGAAGCGACTGATATGGCCGTGCTTGTCACAAAGCCTTTTCTAGCAGCCAGATGCCAGCGACATTGTCAGCTTATGGTCTTGGCTCGTCGTAGCGAAATGGACTGCCGGGATTGCATCGTCCATTGGGATGACAAAGGCATCACATCTGGATGAAGCGAAAGGACAAAGATCATCGTGCAAGAGGCGTGGCAAAGTCTAGCTTGCTCATGCACCGTGATTGCTAACAGGCTTTTCTGGGCACGTCTAAGCAGAGGATCATCCAACCCGATCCATCGTCACGGCACTCTGACGGACTTTTGAGGGATTTGAGTTATCAAGATGATGATCTTTCTGCTGAAACAGGGCTCTGTCTTAATGTCTGACGATCTCATGAGTCCGCTCTGCTGAATTCTTCTGCCAGAACACATATGTCAGCCCGTGAGAAAAAGCCTGTGACTGACGGACACCAGCAGACTAAAGACACCGTCAATCGGTAAGGCAACACCTCTGGCATGGCTTTCATTGACAGATGAATGCATCCCGTTGCTGCCATTCCCCAGAAGAGGAGCGACCGAGTACCTTCGAGCAGCATGCTGCTCCTTCCTGCTCAATCTTGGCTTGCCTACCTTGAGTGCAGGCGAAACTCACTCGCAGCACCTCTCATCTACCGAGAATTATGTTCTGCCGCCGCGGTCATCTGGTCCCCCTAAGTCTCATCCAGTCACTGCGCTGTCAACAACATCAGTCGCTGAGTTCTTGGAACAGCAGATCTTGGCACGGCGAGAACTGCCATTCAAAGGTAACTCTCGGAGAAGCATGCGGGAAATATACCAAACTGCCTTGGATTGTGCTCGTAGGTTAATTTGGCTCGGATCAGCGAGGAAGTGAAGCCGAAAGTTTGCAAGGCATACTATAGCGAAGATAAGGATGAGCGCAATGAAGAGCATGGAAAGCACATCAATTGCTGAGATTCTGGACGAAGAACGTCTGACCGCATTTGCGGAATCGTGGTCGATGAAGCCCAGCATAGCGCTATCCTGTCCTACGTATCTCGATGTAAAGCAGATCAACTCATTCGAACGAGACATCCTTCAGGAACAGCGTGAACAAGCCAAAAAGGGATGGCTCTGCATTCAGTCTCGCTCAACTGTAATGGCTTCTTCATCCCCGGTTGCTCTTCTTGCTGAAGGCTCCAAGGTCTCAGGATCATAGTGGAAAGAATACTTCGTTCCTGTCTACCTTGATCCTACCTAGTATGGAAAGCTTCTCTGGATGATCAATTACATACAGCCAAAAGCTGAACCAGGTCGTGTGAGGCCTTGATCGTAAGTATGAATTTCGTGCTCAGATACAAATATCCTCACTCCGAGTATAGTGAGGCATCTCGACTGCCGGACGGGCTCACTAGCTAGCTTTACCACAAAGGGCAGGGCCGGACTTGTCGATTGCTACGACCACGACTGGTCCTTCAGTCTTCTTCGATTCACGGCACTTTCCTTCGTCTTCGAAGATCTTGCGCGACCCGAAAATTTCGTTCTGATGCCGAAGGACTCAGTGGTCGAAGCGTGGAGTACGTCAAACCATCGCCGTCTTCACAATATGAGATGTAATCATTGCCGTTGAAGTTCATATCAGTGCCTTCTTCTGGCTCGAGATACTCAAGGAAGTCCGAAATAGTCTGCTCGCACTTGGAGAAGGTATTGACAGGGCCCTGGGCCAGAATGTCGTTGCGATCATGGTAGAACGAGGTGTCGAGGCTTTCATCACTAATATAGGCAGTACGAGCATTGCGAAGCAGGTACTCTGAAGCTCCGCCGTGCATGGAAGAAGGCAAGTCGTGGTTGAGAGAGGGTTCAAAGCTGAGTCCAATTGAGCACAGCCGAATCAGAAGACATCTCATCGTTATCGGAGAACGGGTCCGTCGAGAACGTGGAGGACGTACATGTACGGCCATCACCAAATCCAATACACAAGCACAACCTCTGCTACCGCATCCATTCTACGGCTTTCGGTAGAAGGAGTGAGAAAGCAAGACAAAGCTGCTCATCAGACCGATCACGGACCCGCAGTATTGAGTCGAAGCCACGACAGTCAATGCTAGTTTCCTTGCACTTTATCCACTTCAGCCTTCTTTTCTTCAAATCCTCTTATCGTCCGATTCAACAATTTGTAGTCAACAACCGAACTGCCCTGCTTCAATGCTAAAAGAGGTGAAATGATGGAGATGCTGTGGACGTAGGATTGTCGTTCTTATCGTTGTTTTCGTCCTCGTTGATCCCCTTACGCGCATAGAAATTGTCCGTCCGAGTGAAGCCTCTGGCACCAACTCACCGACTCGTTGACGGCGGTACAGTTCGGCGAGCGCAGGTTCATGTCGTATTCGATGCTCGACTTGCGATGCTACCGCTCTGTCCTGCTTCATGCCTTCTGTACTTGTCAACATCAGTAGCGGCCAGCATTGCACAAGCAGTGGCAGGGTTCTCGCAAGTTAAATCCATGAGACGTGAGTTATAGGCATTCATTACAGTAGCGACCGGTACTCCAACCATGATCATGCATACATACGCGTTATTGCACCACCGGAATGGCTTCGAGGCCACATTGTGAGCTGACCGCGCGTGGGCTTTGAAAGGGCCAACGGCAGATTCATGCTGGTGCGAATCCTCGGGAGCTGAATGATATGGACCGGGGTCGATACTTGCTCGAAGACAGTGGAGATTGACGAGTCAGTGCATGCCCATGAGTGTGCTTGGTCTGTGAGGTAACAATCTGCGTCTATGGGACAGAGGAAAGGCACAGATGTGCTGATAGTAGCGAACGTGGTCTCCTTTTCCTTTCTCCAAGCCACTCTGATGTGGAGACGGCACAGATGAGTACCACCCAAAGCATGTCTGTAAGGGAGGCGCAGTGTTGAGACGAAAAACGTGGTCCTTTTTTGGTTGTTGAAATTTCTGAGAGCGCCCAAGACACGTCGCATACCTGGTTGCGATCCTCGTTAGCATTCGCCGAAGCCAGAACTAGAGGTCAAGAAGGTCGTTGTTCGCAAGAGCCGTGTCAGAGGAAGCTGCCTTCTTCTCATCCGACATCTCCTTCATTAGGATAGGTGCAATCTCCGTCGGCGTCATGCCACAGTTTCGGAGGGTCTGAACAAGGCCGTGGGGTTAATCAGTAAGGTCCTGCTCCAGCATAGCAATCATGACATCGTCGCGAAGCTTGTCCGGAGTGGTCTTTGCTGTGTTGGCTGAGAGCTTTGTTGGTGAGTTGTCGACCTGCTTTGAAGACTTCTTTGATGAGCCGTCGGCCTGTTTCCAAAGCATATACAACAAGCCATCGAGTTGCTCCTTTGCCATGGACTCTGACTTAGACTTGGTCTGCTCCTGAGCGTGTCGTCAGAGGTCGATGGCTTAGCGGCAGACTTGAGCTGCTCCTTGAGTAACTTTGGCATCTTGACTTTGGCGACAATGACTTGCGCTTGGAAGCGGGCACTTCGTCCTCGGTGTCAGAGTCATCCGCCAAGTATTTGTTGATTGATGTTGTCTTTCCAGGCTTCCAACCCGAAACTTCATCATTGTCCCCAAGGAGGGACTTCTTGTGCTTAGCGGGCGGCTTGGATGATGTGCCAGGGCTCTGCTGCTTCTTGGCCTTGGCAGGAAAAGGCTCAAGCTCAGTGTCGCTGTCGGTGTCGCTAGCGTAGCCGCCACCGGAGTACTCGGACTTGTTGTTGGAGGTGGTGAAGTTGGAATAGTAGCCCGCCTTTCGTGACTTGTTAATGGCAGCTGGCGGCATAGGTGAAGTGGCTGCAGGTCCAGGAGAAGGTGATTTGAGCCAAGACAAATCAGTGTTGAGCGGCGTCTGTGGACTCTTGCAGGTGTCTTTGGTAATGACCTAAAGAAGCAATTAGAGCCAGGCGTTGCGATGTCGCATACATGAACAAAGACTTACATTACCGCGCACGAGCATGTCCATGGTCCGCTTGATCAACTCGGTCTTACCCATCTCATTGACATTCTTGAGCTTGCAGGTTGTCCTGCCGCGGTCGGCATGATCCTTGGCAACCTCACCACTGGTGATTGCGCGCCAGGACAAGAAGTCGGAGGACTCTGCACTGATCAAGGCCTTGGACGCATGAATAGGACAATCATCGCCGCGCTTTCGCTCCTCAATCAAGACGGGAAAGCACTTGGGAGACATTGGATGCAGCCTGCCAACTTGGTTATGCATCTCTTGACGACTTGCTTGCCGCGGTCCAGAGGCAATGCCAGGTCGTGGGCCAGTTGCAGGAGCTGGTATGGCGTTGGTAGAGAGTGAGCTGTAAAGGGGCTGGAGATTGATCAGTATACTGGATGGTATCTGCGAACGTCCAAGAGACACACACTTTCTGCCGACAAGAGCATGTTGAACAATGCGAGCCTTCTCCTGCTTAGGCCAGGTGAAGCGGCGGTCTGGTAATCAGCATTAGCCGCGAAATATATGTATGGTTTTGTCCCTTTTCGGTACGTACATTCTGTGATGGTGTTCACCGAGAGTCCGGTGAAGGCGAGGATGAATTCATCCCGGTCAGATTCGACGAATTCAATCTCATCGTCTTCTTCGTACTCTGAGGCGGGATCGTTGTAGTATTCGTCTCTCTTCTTGGCCTTGCGTGACTTTGGTGTGCGGGAAGACATGGTTGGCGGGTAGGGGTTGCCAGTGGTGTGTGGTGGCGGAGAAGAGAATGAAACGGAGAGGTAGCGAGAGAGCCCTCGCTCCAGTCGCAGCGCTTCTTGATCTTGCGGCAGCGTGTGCATGGGCCTTGCAGTGGAGCTCCGCTACTCGGTAGTAGCGCTTTACCTCCGGGCCTGGGTGCTGGTCCTGGTGCGGGTGTAGATGGAGGTGCAGCAGCAGCTCGAGTCGGGCGGGCCGGTGTGGCGAAGGCTGGCTAGTTGAAGTCATCGTCCTCCGGAAGCTCATCGTACTCGTCCTCTTCGTGGTCGCTATAGAGATCGTCGAGGTCTCCAGCATCTCCGCAATTGATCTCGTCGCCTGCTGCTACTGGCAAATCTGGACCGTAAAAGGTGACGGCGACAATCCTTGGGTCCATGGAATTATAGATCTGACATCCGACGGTAATTGTGCGTAGATTTCCGCTCGAGGTCCGGACGATCAAGATAGAGCCAGGCGTGATGCGGCGCGAGCGATCCATCGTGAGCTCTTCTATAGCAGATTGTGGTGAGCTGCTGGCAGAGCTGTCGGATTCCATTTTCTGCAGAAGCTTGGTCAGTGTAAGCAGACTCAAAATTTCCCTGGGATGTAAATTCGCCGTCAAGATGTCAAACGCGGCATGGCAAGCGTCGCACCGTTAGCCTGACGGATAGCTGCTGCGCGAGCGCGTCGGACCTCCGATATGCTGCAGGGTGTAGTACGCGCCGGAGAGCGCGGCGCGCCGACCAGACAATGCCCTCGCTGATTCATCATCGCCAATGGAGATGGCAGAAGGAAGCATTGTGTTGATTCGCAACATGGAGGACAATGGTGTCGATGGGTTCTGCAAGAAGTATGGCTGATCTAACATGGATTTGCAGCATCTTGGTCTGATGGAGGCGACTTAAGTTCAGCTCAGTAGACATTCCGTGTTGCGACAGCGTATGTTCAATTGTATTCAATGGGAAAAGTGTATAAGAAGGACTTTGTAACTTCGTAGAAGTGAAAGAGCCTGGAAGGTAGCTTATGTTCCAGGGTAAAAGCCTGAGAGATAGCTTATATTTCAGGGTAGGAGCCTGAGAGGTAGCTTATGTTTTAGGGTAGGAGCCTGAGAGGTAAGCTACGGTCCAGAGAGCGGACTGTGGGCCACGTGGACTTGGCTGCGGACGTGCCCGAGAACGCGACGAGCCGAACTCCACCACCTCCTCTGCCGAGTTCTTCCTCTTGCACGCGTACAGTCGCGTCACAGCATCCAACATTCAACATTCACCATTCAGCTTTCTGAATCCACCGTCCACCGGCATGTCCTCGTTCTAGACCGAGGGTAAGCTCAATCTCGAACAAGCTTCGAATAGCAACAGCGTACTTCCGCCTTCTCCATCGCTATCTCCCAGTCTGAGAAGAGCCTCTTCGAAGAATGCTATAATGATATCGCCATTTCGAAAGCATTGATTAAATGCGTGATCGGCTTCGATCTAGAACCGGCTCGCACAGCGTACAAAAAGGGCGACAGGTCAGCGAACATCAGTCTGTGGCGTGGTCGGAGGGACATGAGCAAAGGGTAGTTTCACCTCGACTCTGTCCTGCGGAAATGCGACTTCCGCGCCGCTTACGGACAAGCAATGGATGGAGAGCTCGTTCTCGCCCTGGCTGATCTCACAATTGATTTGACTCTTGCCAAACGCTACCCGGGTGTCGATACCCAGCTATTGAATGCAACACCAATCACCCTCACATTTGCCCTGCTCTGTGAGTACTTGGCCGAAGCAGAGTCAAAGGCAAACCTTGATGTCGAGGCTGAGGAGGAGGTTGACTTAAAGGGATCACAGACAATGGACAGCAGCTCGCCAGGATGCATCAACACTAGTGCCGAGCACAGTCGGCCGAACGCCTGCTTTGACTGTTCCTCAAAGCGCAATGAATTCAGTCAAGAAGTCACACTTTAACGACCTCGTAACCCCGGCACCAATATCTGACGCAGCAGCGAAACGGAGAAGCACATCGATGCGACAATCGAGCTTCGAGAGTGTTGCACAGCAGCATGTGACAGCTCCTGCAGCTTCACAGCCCGTTGATACACAGGCCATCTCAGCGATGAGAGAGAAGCTAAGACACCAAGGCAGGAGAAAGACGAGGAACGAAGGCAGGAGGAAGCAGCCGGCCCATTGTACGGCAATGTGGCAAATCAAGTGCTGGATGGAGTCATACACAACGAGTCTTTAAAAGAAGCCCCAGCCGGGCATCCAAATGAAAGCGACGGACGTCAAACTCCCGACGCGCTGCCTCTGGTGACGAGTGTCTTTCAGCTGCCAAGAAATCTCATTCTCGGACCTCTGCCGAGCAAGTACGGAATCTCTTCGCAGACTCAATGTCGTCGACGTTAGTTGCATTCTACCTCCAATTGTTTCATCACACCCACCATCCAAACGAAGACCTCGAGGTAAGACACATACACCTTGTCTTCCCTTTCCTCTCGATCCCAACCTTCTTTTCTTATTCGATCAACCAAGAACCCCATCAATCATACTTCCTAACCTCTCCGCCGCACCTAGACTACCCTCACGATCAATCTTCATAACAAATCTGTTCGCCAAAATCCGTGCACCCTCAGCCTCTCGCTCCTCTTTCAAACCCTGCTGAAGCAAACTCTCCAGACTCACCCAAACCTCCTGATGCAAACGCCACAACGCTTCCAAAGTCTCTTTCGCTTCGGAAATTTGCTCGTAGAGAGACGAGAGTTTGGTGTGCAGCGGTCCGGCATTTTTGCTGCAGGGAGGAAGTGAGGGTGATGGAGCGAGAAGGAGAAAGGAGGAGAAGAAGAGGTGATGGAGGAATGAAGGCGGAGGTGGCAGAATACAACGATTTCTATCAAAATCAGGACCACTGTTTTGTTGGACCGACTCCGCTTGTTGTTGCTGAAGATACAGAGCCAAAGTCCAAATATCTCGAGATTGTGAATATAGCGTAGTAGCATTGTCGTGATGAGGTTGCAGGTCGGAGAGAAAAGTTTCGAGGAAATGAGATAAGCGGGCTTCGAGCTGGCCTTCGTCGGTGAAGGTGTAGAGAGAAGGGAAGAATGTGAGGAAGATTCGGGACATCGTGCGAGTCCACTCGTAGCGTTGAGAGTTTCGACGGAGAGAGGATGTTGCGATGCGGCGCAGCGAGTTGGTGCGGTGTCGAGCGTCCGTGAGGTGTGAAATGAGAGAAGGGTTGAAGGCTGAGAGGAGAGATTGTTGAGCGTTGAGCTTTGTTTTGAGTTCTCCGATGTATTCGATCAAGGAGGAGTCGTAGGTGTGGTCAGATCTGCTAGACGGTGTGGTGATGCTGGCGTAAATGGCTTCAATGTCTATGGTGGCACGGTTGGTGAGATCGAGCGTGATGGAGATGTTGGGTGCGAGTCGGCTCAGTGCGGCAAAGTGCTCGAAGGAGTGGGAAAGGAGTTGATCGGGGTCGATGTGGTGGTAGATGCTCATTTCAGAGCTGCTTCCCTGTTGCCGTGCCGATGCTGCCAGGACATTGCTGCTAGACGGCGTGCAGAAATCAAACTCAGGTCTTCTAACCATACGGCTGAAAATGAAGCTGCACCGGGCTCCTACACTCGTATCGCACGTAGTAACAATGCCCGTGACCAGAAGGAAACAGAAGAGCAGGACAATGAGCAGGATTTTCGCTCCGCTGAACAGCATCTCCACTGGCCAGGAACGTCGAACTTCGTCAACACGGTGACACGTCCGCCAAAATATCAAGAGTGCTTCGCGCCAGGAAGTTGGAAAGTCCCTGCCAATGCCCCAAACCTTGCGCTCTGCGTGCTGATTCAATGCGTTGGCGACAATGTCATCGTTCTTGGGACTTTGATCCTGGCCGCGAAGTGATTGTCTCTGCGGGTCAGAGCCGGATGGATGGTGGTGTGGATGACGTTGCATTGTTGACGATGCTATGAGCTTAACTTGGGCGGAGAGAATGGAGTGAAGCGGTGGAGGAAGCAGGAGGAGGAAGAAGATATGAGGATCTGAATTTTAATGTATGATGAACGGCGCTTTCACTTGACCATGGCGGCGAAGCGAGCTATGTTCTCGAATGGTGTCAGCTTGGGATATGAAACATGTCCGACTCACCGGCATTGCGGCAGACCAAGACAACACAGTCAAGCTTAACCAAAGATTTTCATCGATTGCCATACTCCAAGACACAAGATCATGCGAAGTCTCGGCCAACACCTGGCGTTCCCTGCAGGCTGAATCTCGCCAAGTCGAATGATGCTGAGCAACGACCAAGGTGAGTTGATGCAGTACCGTGTGCCGGTCCTACTCCAACACCAATGATTGCCGGCATGTCTAGGTATGTTCCAGAACCCATGCTCTAGTCGCGATACTGTTCACGCAACGACAAATCTGGGCCCTGCTTGTACGTGGCGATGTCGTGATGTGCCAGGTCGGAGACATCGCCGAAACGGGATTGAGTGTCTACGACGAGCTGTGCCATAGTTGCGGAATCTTTCGAGGTGATGAGAAACGGTGAATCCAGGGAGGTACGGTTGTTGAGATCTTCGTGGCCCAATTGGAGGTCGGGAAATGCTGGTCGTGCATTGGCATTGCTATTGCTCTCGATTCCAGAACTGATGAAGCCCGAGAGGTCCATGTTTTCGCTTGTAAAATTGTCCGAAGATGAAAGATCCATATTCTCGATTGCAAAGTTGTCAAAAGCTGGAATGTACGTGTTCTCGTTTCCAAAGTTCTCAGCCGCGATAAAGCCCATATTCTCGATTCCAGAATCTTGAGAGGCCGAAAAGTCCACGATTTGCTCTGAGATGCCTCCGGGGCGGATACCATTGCTCCCATACGCCAAAGGCTCGAAGGGCGTGCCGAGCGCAGAGCTATCAGATAGTCTCAATCTCTTGTTTTCTGGCTTAGGTAAGATCACGGATTCTTTGCTCTTCCTCTTGGCCTTCTTTTCTGAAGTTGATCGTGGAACACAAGGAATGCCTTTCCTCAAGCAGGTATCACATCCACCTAACGTGAGCTGTGGTCAGTAGACGCGCCTTTCGATCTTCAAGTTGAGCATTACTGGACATACCGTTGGGGCTTGAGCTAATACACTTTCTCTTCGCCCTCTTGCATTCCACGCACGCGATGTTTGCTCGGACTGCGCCAAAGTGAAGGTATAGCTGCTCCTTTGCCCATTCTTGCGCAGTGGATTGTGACGGGTCTGGTGTAGCTACCACCGCTGGCATTGTTGGAGACGCTGCGGAATTGATTTCATGGAGGTTGGTGAGTAGGAGAAGCAGGACTTTCTCTAGAGTGAGGTCCGATCCAAAGCCAGTTGCGCGGTGGAGAATTTTGCACAGTAGAGCAGCATCAGGACTGTCGGCTGGATTGTAATAGCCTGTGCAGCTGAATGGAGATGCTGAGCTGGCCATGGCAGTGGCAATGGTGTGGGGGACGACGAGTGCGAATGTCGAGACAGCAGTAGCAATGTGCAAGGTGCGGTCGATGCAGAATCTTGGATGGCAATGAAGGCAGACGGAAGAGCACGATTTGGACCTTTCCCTGCAAGCGACCATGGTCATGGTCAATGATGGCAGAACGTAGTGCATGGCGTAGCATCGCATGGTGCTGACTGACTTGCACGACTGTCGGCACGCTGCTGCTGGTGGATGCTGCTGCTGATGCACGCATCCATACTCTGAAGCCAGCTGTGCGCGGCCACCTCAACGACCTCATATTCAACTTCAGGTCAAGAAGGTCTGCTGACCCTCAAGAGGCATCGCATCCTCCGAGTCCCAAATGTCTCGGCAGGCCAGGCTTACTTCGAGACATTGAGCAGGTCAGAATTGGGTGAATGCAGACCGACTATAATGATGTGTTAGAATGAGTCCACCGGTGATTATGCATGTGGTCGATGGTGGGTATGCAGAGCCTGTTGTTCGCACAGGAGGAATGACCGGCGGTATGAGCCCGCTGCACAGGTCGTCGCCATCGACACTTGGCCACTGGTATGCTCACAGTAGCGATATGTGAGTGGTGCGATGCTGCACCTTGTCTGAGACATGCAGAAGAGGCGGTCGGCGAAGTGCAAACGAGGTGATGGGTGAAAGGGAGAGGGTTCATTGAAGGCGAGATGGTCTGCGCTGCGTTGCGACGATGAGTATCAAGTTCGTTGCAAGCTGTGAATGTCATCAGCTGCTTTCAAGTCTGTTTTGCGTGTAGTACAAGATTGTGTCGACGTCGCAGCCGCAGAGCCGCAAAAGCTGCGAACGGCGGTTCGCACATGGTGACGGCTTGGCAGATGCGAACGACTTCCGGACCCTGGCAGCGGGCGGGCGGCTCGCCAGAAGCGAAGGTAGACGGACGAATCACATTGCTAGGAAGAAATGGGGCAGCTTTGGCGGCTTTTTGATCAAGATGCACGCTGTAACTGTGCTCCTGTGAGATATGTACACACACTGTACAATCCCGATTGTCGAACTTCATCTCACCCTGCACTCCACCGTCTTCTTCTTGCCGTGAATGCGATGCGATGCGATACATTACAACCAAATCAAGCTTCTCAGATTGTGCCCGCACATGACGAACCCCAGCCCTACTCTCCTCCGCCGAACATGTTCTGATGGAACTCACGCCAACCGTCTATCGCAATCGTTAGCTCTCGAGCCCATCTTGCAGCTGCTTTGCGTACAACTCGCACTTACCTTGGCGACCTTGCTCGTAGTAAGCGCGCATGAACACCTTGCACACTAGAAGAGCTACGGGGATTGCCCAGAGGGGCACGGGCACGGACTTGAGAAGCATGCTGCGCCAAAGGACGGGAGCAGCAGCAGCAGCAGGAGGAGGAGGGACTGAAGGAGGTGGTGGAGGTGGTGGTGGCTGCGCCGCCTGCTGACGAGTTCTTGGTGGCATTGATGCTTGTGCTGCTTTGGTACCGCTTTGGTGCTGCTTTGGATTTGCTCTATGCTGCTGGTGTGCTGCTGATTGTGGTTTTCGTTGCTGGCGAGAAAAGAGGCAGACACACCTCAGACGACTTCATATACCCATTCTCGAAGCTTCAGCTATGCGCAAATACAGATTCTGACACCAGGTCTCACATTCCACACAAATAACAATGAGACTTCCTCCCAGAACCCAAGATTCTTTGTTCGCACAGCTTCAACCCACGCCATCTGTCGACAATGCATGCATCATTATCGCTCCTACTTGCTGTCGAAAATGCACGAACCGTTCTCGTCCCTACTTCCTATCGGCGCAGGCATCGTGGCTTTGATCTATGTTAACCAGCGGCCAATGTGTCAACGCCTCCATCCACTCTGGTACATCGGCGTGCTACTTCTCTTTGTATGGCCGTGCGCCAGGCGACGCGAAAGCGACACCAATATGTCCACAACCACAAACCCTCTGGGCGCCATCCGAGAAAACTCAAGACAATCTGAGTCCACATTCTTGCCCTTGGACGCCCAGTCTTTACTCACCTGTTCCACGCCGCTCAAACACCACGCCATAGCTCTTGTTTCCAACTTGACCCAGCAATGCACCCACTACTGGCAAGACTGTGAACTGTCTGCATCCCTCTCTACCGCCTACAGTCGCTCACGACCACCACGCTTCGAAGTGTCGCCCTTGCATGGCATCCATGGCCGCTCCGCTATCAGGTCCAGACTCGATGACATCCGTCTCCGACATCAAACACACCACATCAACGAGTGGAAAGCGAACAGTTCCATTGAACAAGATGTAAGAGCGCATGCAGATTGCGTCCAGTGTGGCGAAAGATGGTGTTGGTGGCGGACAAGTACAATCACAGATCCTCTGCGGTTCCTCCATTGCTGGACATATCGTCAGCAGAGGAGCTGGACCCAACTCCACAGCAAGGCAAGAGTGTGGAAGGTCGCTGCGGTAGAGGACGTAGACTCCCTGCTGCAGGCGTATACTGATCTTTCCGAGCAGCTAATCTCACACCGAATGTCGTTGGAGTAAGTGGAGGCGTTCATCAATTTTACCTTCGTCGTCCACTGACGTTCGGATTAAATCTACAGTGAGCAATATTGCGATGCACTCCGAGCAGAACATGAACGTCAGATCGCCAGCATCCAAAAAGACCAACGACCTGATCGGGCGCGGCAACCATACCTTACAACCCACGACCTCCAAACCCGCCTCCTCATTTCCCTAGTCTCCCTATCCCATGCCGCTGGCATCCTCGCATGGTCTCACCAGCGACAAGAAGCTCTTTCGAATTTCTTACAACATGTATCAACCATCACAATTCCCTCACTCTACGTCACCACGCCACCACCAAGCGCCAACGAATTGCTGAGTCTGAGTGCCACAATCGCAAGCCTGGACCATGAGTGGGAAGAGCTCTTACATGAACGCGACAATCCTTTAGGGAATAACTTTTACAGCCGAGCTGCGATGGAATGGATCAAGAATTTCTTTCAAGATCTAGAAGCCGAGAGAGAGATAAATGGTCGGATTCTGCTCTCCGAGACACCACTGGCTTGTTGGGGCACGGACTATCCTTTCGAAAAGTATTTCACAGTACAGAGTGACGTGGACTTAGTTCCAACCCAGAAAACTGGAATCTAAAATCAAATGAACAAGCGTCTTTATCTTTCTCGCCTCCTTTTAGCTCGGTACCTCCTAACCGACTACTAGAACCGCTCTACCTTCTTCTCGACGGCCTAGTGGCCGACGACCAAGGCCACGACGATCCTTAGCTGGCTCCATTTACGCTCGATCCAACGCGATGTACTTCCGGCCTAGCAACTATTACCTTCACAAAGCAGCACCTTATTCTGCCAGGATATGACCATTGTGCAGTCTTTGTTTTCGGCATCCTTACCGCGGCCACGACCTGGAATGCATACTCAAGATGGCTCCCAGTCACCACCTGTTCCACTCAAACACTGCATTGCGACGCACCAGGTGAAATAGACATACATGCACTCGTAAGCTGCACGTCGAAGTCCGTAATTCCTGCGATAATCGGTCTTGGTAGAGCTTTTTCTCGGGCTCCATACCGTTTAGTAGTCATCTCGACCCCAATGGATTTCACATTGACAATTTCTTCGACTACTCGCTTCGGAATAATAGGCTTGGATCGTGCTCCGCCGGATGCCTCATCTCTAGAACTTTGTATTCGGTGATGATGTACTCGAAACGCACTACGTCCATTCCACACTGCTGGACTGGCTTTCCCGTCTTGCTTGAGGCCAAGAAATCCACAATCTACGCATCGGCTTTCGCCAATCGTGGATTTTAGAAGCCGTATACACCGACCTCAGCGCACTGCCATGGCTTAGTTTCTGTATCAAATTTCAACTTGGTTAACACAGAATCTTCCTTTCTACCTAGAACCTTCTTACAGACTTGGTCACAGTCTATATTGTTCCCAGAGAATCCCACGCCTTTGTCCGCAATCTTTTCTTGAGTGCATTTCATCTGTCTTTCTCTTTCCTTCCATGCCTGACCAGAAAGTATGTCCGATGAAGCGGTACTTCAACCTGTCGGCAGTTACTACGAGAAGCACCGCGATGTAACAGCCTATAGTCTCCAGCGCTTGACCCAGCCGCCGTTTTTCTTTTAGTTTTTGGTCGCCGAGCCATTCTTCATGCATGGCACACAGCGATAAAAGTAGAGCTCAGGCATCGGTTTGAAGTCGGGGCCAAAAGCAGCTTCAAGCATACCTGCTTCGGAAGTCACCTTCTCGCGGTCTCTGAGTTTGTCTTTCGCGTATCTCTTTTCTTTCCTTCGTGCCGCTCTCCTCCATGTCGTCCTCCTTCATGCCATCTCCGAAAGGGACTCCATGTTCCTCAAAGTTCAAGCTTTGCTGCAGATTATCCGCAACTGTTCGAAAATCGGCGACGTCCCGGGCAAGCTGGGCCTTTTCTTGAGCTTGAAACTTTTCAAAGTTTTCCAAGAGCATTCGGGATCTTTGACTGCATTGCTCCTGCCCTACTGAGAGGTCGTTTGATGGGTTATCCTCCGCTCGATTCTTGCTGCGGCTGGAGAGTTCTCAAGTCACAGTTGAAGTTCCAGAAGATTGTGGGCGTTTTGGCGAGATTTCAAGCAAACGATGATGAATTTCGGCGTGACTTATGAGGCAACATAGACAGATCGCACATGAGAGAAAGGTCGCCGAGATAGTCGGGTGGATAGGTTAGAAAAGCTTTCATTTGCAAAGCATGACGCTAGCCCAACGGAAGTTCTGTAGGTGAAATGCACACATTGCTATCTTAGATTGAACGTAAGTGCAGAACCATTATCTAGCAGCGCCTACCATGATGTCCGGTACCTCGAGCTCCACCTTCGGGAGTGTTAGAGCACTCAACCTCACATCTATAGTTGCTTGCTTTGCTGCCTGCTATAGGTAGATAGACCGTTGCACGTAGTCAGAAAGAGCAGAGAACCGTCCCCCTGCTTGTTGGCGAGGAGGTCTTTCGCCCCGAGAACGCAAGCAACGACTACAAGCTTCCACCTCTTTTCGGAGCTTGCTCAAGGGGACGAAGAGCCATGTCGTACGAACGAGGCTCGGGAAGAGCAGTCTAAGGAGAGTCGACATTCTGGTTCTGCTTCGCTTCTGAAGCTGCGCTGCTGGATGCTCAGTTCCTTTCAGGAGTGAGCACCAGCTTTGGCGTAACTTCTCGACCGGAATCATCCATGTGAGAGTCAATTGTCGAGTGTAGAATATATATGCAATTGTGCAGGTTTTGTGGCTGATGCGGTATTCATGCCGTCGAGATTGCGGTTTTCATATGCGAATTATTCAGTCCGGCAACATATAGCGAGATCGCAGGAACACTGGGTTCTTTCTGCGACAATGCTCCACGATTCCGACTGATGGACGAGCGCGCAACACATTACAGCAACAGGTGTATGATGGCATGGGATGTGGTTCAGATAGCGCACGGAAGCGAAGGCAAGGCCCGCTGCGGCCCGTGCTCGAATCGAGTCTGATATTCGTTCGGCTGTCCAGATCCAACGATCGTGCCTTTCAGGCATTCAGACTCCAATCAAGATCGCAGATTTGCACCAACAGACAGATGTATCCAGATCGCCAAGCGAAAACTCACCGTTGTCCCTGGCGAGCACATTAATACATGTTCACCCAAATCTTTGATCCTGATTTTCTCAAAGATTACACTCCCTTGGATCCCAGCGAGGAGGTGACAGTGTACAAGAAGCCAGGCATAAGTCGTTTCCATACCGCATGGCTCCATCCCAGCACCTACCTGAGGAGGGACGAAGGACGCTTTGGCTTTTCTTTTGATGCAAGTCAGATCAGTATAACACTCACGCACATCGCCAGCTTGACCAAAGGCTCACGAGCAGCGCGAGTCTCGCCGCCGCCATGCTTCAACATCGACGCCATGCGACAATACTGGAGCATCACTGCCTCGCAGAAGCGACCGAATTTCTTCACGAGCATCCAAGACGACCTTAAGGGCAACTCCAGCCAGCGCGAATGGCATTGCATTGACAAAGCAAAAAGCACTATACTCAGAAGCCGGAGCGCGAACGAGGGAGCGACTACAAGGTCTGAGCAAGAGGCAATGCAAAGGACAGCAGTCATCTGTGGGTTCAACGTAAGACGAGTAAGAGTGGACCGTCAACATACACACATCTTCGCGATACAGGCCCTGCTTTCCCCCCAGATCAACGAGATAGGATCAGCATGTGCGGCTTGAACAACATCGAGCTTGGACCACCGCCTGTTTGGCGCAATGTCGAATCATGACATCTCCGTAGACCGGTCAGAGGATGCATCATGGTACGACGGTACGACTGTGCTCCACAAGAAAGAACAGGATTCTCACGATCTAAGAGATAAAGGTGTCCTTCAAGCAGACTTCGTGAACGACTATAGGGCAGCGGACTGAAGGATCCGGCATTGGCTACTGGAGGGCCAGAATATCACCAGCGGCACTCCTCCGACTTCTTTCGACCTCTGGAGAATACCTGCAGCGGAGCTGGCAAAACCCAATTTGTAGCAGAAGTGGCGTTCACTTCTAGATTCGCCTGCTGAGTTGTTCCCATAGGATCAAGCCACGTCCAGCGAGACGCCTGCATCCACATCTCGCCTGTAGCTGGACAGGTACTAGCTGAGTGCGTTGTCGAGAAGAATGTAATGCCGGTTTTCATTCGTTCTCCAGAATTTGTGAAACACTGACGCTGTGATGAAATGCCATGGGCGCTCCAAGGGCTAAAACCAAAGTAGCGTGGCCAGCTCCAAATCTCACCACATCACAAAAGATTTAGCTCTGTCACGTCTGTGTCGGAGTATAGTCCCAGTAACACGGCACTCGGGCCCTGGAACGGCCCTTGGGCGGGAGACTGGGATCATCACTTAGCTTCTACATTATGCGATCCACGCAATTCTCGACGCTTGCTTGTGGTCCCCAAGAGTTCGGAAATCTGGAAAAGTGGACCCTGATCCACGACTTCGGAATCGGAGCTCATCTCGTCTACCGAAGTGATTGTGGCATAGATTTGCCTGACGGACAACATCTGTTCTCTCAATGATGCGCATACGGTATGAACAGTCTAGACTGTAGGCGAGTGACCGGTCCGGACAACATCACATCAAAGCATGGCGGCGGCACGGAACGCCCATACCGACAATGACGCCTTACTGGAAGTCAAACGAGCCCGCAACGATCAGAAGCTCAAGTCCCGCTTCGAAGATATCTTCAGCAGATACGAGCACGACTTTACAGGAGTAGGATATGAAATTGACATCGTTAGTGGCGAGATCATCCACCTCGAGCATATGCGAGACGACCTCGATCCGAGACAGAGCGCGAGTGCTTCATCTCAATTCGCAAACACCTCCCAGAACCACTTCGGCCATGGAAGTAGTGATGGAACTACATCCACGGACACTGACGCAGACGTAGGTGCTCAAGACTTCGATGCGGGCGATGAATATGATGACAGTGCCGAAGACGCCGGAATGCTCTTTGAGCCTGGCACAGAGATAATGACACCTGCACCTTCGCTTGGAGGCCGTTCACAGTCACTGAGTGGGATGAGCAGGCCAATCCCCCGTATGGCTGGCTTACTATTGAGAATGGGCACTTCACAACGCCCCATTGCCATTGACGAGGACGATGATACGAGCAGTGGTGCCGAGGAATCGCGCGAGCAGAGCATACCTACAGCAGCTATTCAAGCTTTGGGGTCGAGCATTGCTGATGAGCTGTGGCGATACATGGGTGGCTCAGCTCCTAGTAACAGCCTGTTAAGGTCAGTAGAGCGCGGCTCCGGACCAGATCGGAAGTGTCGGCGACCCGATCTAAATGCTGGAAGCGTTGAGTCGTATGAAGCAAACACAGCACGGCCCGTGACTCACATGACGAAGCCAATGGAAAAAGTTCGTTTCTCTCCCGCGGAGGATGCCCTCATCATCAAACTCAAAGAATCAGATCGACTTTCTTGGAAAGCGATGGCAGAACATTTTCGCAAAAGGTCGGCCGGGTCACTACAATTTCGATACAGTTCCTGCTTGCGCAAACGACAAAGCAAAAGCAGAGCCTTGTTCGATCAGGAAGGAGTTAGGACCGCAATACGCAGACAGCGCGGTCGGCCTGCTGGTTCACAGAAAGCGGCGAACAGCCCTGAGCAGGCTGTTTCCGGGGAGGAATCCAGCAACACTAGTATTACTAGTACAGCATGCAGGGGCCGCGGTCGTCCTCGGAAACCTGTGAGCAGCTCTAAGCAGGCCATCAACGTACAGCAGTGCGGCAATTCTGGTGTCGCAAAGACACCACGCAAGGGACCCGGTCGTCCTCGGAAGCGTATGAGTAGCTCTAAGCAGGGCATTGACATGGATGAGTTCGCCACTTCTGATACAAGAGTTGGAAAGTCGGCCCCACCTGGCCACAGCTCGACTGTCAGAAGGCTCGTGGTGACATCCGTAAAAGACTCGCAGGACTCGGATGAAGACGAGTTGGCATTATGAGATCAATGAGCAACGATACGATTCATGATGACTTCTTGTCGATAACTATGGGGATACTTCGCAGGACAATATCAATCGCAGCCATTTTGAATGAAGCCGTCTTTGGCGTGCTGTGGGTGTTCAATGTCCTATCAACTGATAGGACATTGAACATGGAATCAAGGATGGCCAATACCTAAGCTTAGCATGCCGTCACCCGATGAAGACAAGGAAAATGTCGTTCCGGTCTAGCTCGCTGTACTGTTGAGACACAGTGATGCTGGCACAATTCAACATTGGCGAAAGAATGCATCTTGCATGGTCGATCTTCAAAGATTCTGTCCGGCAGTTGACTCAAGAATCCCGGCAGCCTCAGAGTATGCCACTATTGTACAGCAACAGAACAATAGTCACCGAGATGCAGCAGATAGCATCAGCACCTTTTCAGCCATTTGGAAGAAAGAGAAGAAAAGCCCAGCAGCTCGGCAAAATCGGCGTTCCAACTCTCCCGACTGTCAGTCATCAGTCTCGCCTCCACATCGCACACTGCTCCACCAGATACCCTTCCTCACAATGCCGCCGACGACACACTTCGACTACCTCGCCTCCGATCTCTAGAAAGCAAACGAATTGGGTACCGCATACAAAGCTCAGCAATGCAAAGACCATGCTCAGGTTCGCATGCACATGTCCGAGCCTGATTCGAATGAAGGATACATCAAGACGTTGAAAGAGGAATTCGAGGAGACTAACAGGAAAAGGGATGTGTTACAGAGCAGAAAAATTAGACATGACAGGTGGTGTAGGCGTAGGGGAAAGCTTTCTGGTGAAGGTTGAGGTTTGGGAGGGGAATGTAGGAAGTTGGAGCTAAGCAATGGAGAGCATCAGAAGATGTGTCAGGATCTCGGCGGGACGGAGGTCATGGCAAGTTGAGTCCATGGCATTGGGTGAGGCGAAGACCTCTGACTACCTCGAGTGCGAGAGCTGGCAAGACCGTCTTGGCACAGCAGACAACAACCACCTCTACACAACCCACGTCAGCTACTTCCTGCCGGCACTACCCATCTATGGAATCACGTTCAAATGGCCGCAGAAGTCTTCCCAGCCCCATCGCCGACCCTTTCACAGCATCTCTATTGCAAAGCATAATTGACTCAGTCAGCAACGCCAGCCTTGCCATCGTCAATGTCAGCCACAACGGAGTTGATCGACACACCAGCTAGCCCAGGCCCCTTCGCATGGCTGTAGAAGCCTTCTCGGTTGACTTGGTAGCCTTTCACCACAACTCTGCGAACTTCTCGGGGCTGTTACTTACAAAATCCACCCAGCGGCATTCAGTTCTCTTCAGCTGGAGTTCTAGTCGCACATCTGTCCATAACACCACCAAAGATTGCCTACTTGAAAGGCATGTTCTAGTCTCGGAGGCATTTTCATTAGTCATCTCACCGAACTTAAACCTTTCTACGCTTCTTGATCATCTCCGATCCACCTTCAACTGGATACCAAACTCGTGCAAATACATGTCTTCGAATCCCTACGCACCCTACCACCTTCATAAAGCCGTCAAACACACGGATAAGTAGACGAAGTTCTTCCTTGGCAAAGTGTTCGAGTGCTACCCTAACCGTATGCCAGACGCTGTGGCCAGTCTGAGAGACATATGTGAATTGAGTCATTGCCAAACTTGGTGACGAGCACAAAGACCTTCGACTCAGAGCCTGCTTGTATTCCCGACTTGGATCGAGATTCATGCTTTCCTAATGGGTCGCGATGCTAAGGTAAGTGGAATGCTGAAGACTCTTTTGATCGAACGCTGACACTCACGACCAACCAGACACGCGAACCGGTCGATTCCGAACAATTACTGTTTGCCGAAGAATCACCTAGCTCTCGGTAGCCAAAATGACAGCAACAGCGTTTTCGATGTCGCGAAGAACAATAGCAGCAAGAGAAAATGACCTCGAGCCTCGCTTTCCCAAAAGATATGTCTAGATCAATAAGAAGTACTGACGTAAGAGCAAAATGTTTGACAATCGCCCACAGCTCAACAGTCATCCTGCTCATGTCAGATCTGTGGAGCAAATAGCCTTCTCCCTATCCGAGCGAGACAGCGTCATTTCACAGTCATTTCATCAAGCCTAAGCCGAAGCTCAGGACTTACAGATTACTTAGGCCATCGAGCCATGGATGATCGTCGAAGTAATGGCAATCCCACGTGTATTTGTACCCGGGACTAGGCTTTATTGGGAGAAGGGTCAGAAGCTCAGATGAGAGGGAAGGCAACAACATTGCCAATGACTCGTGAGCAAGCAGGAGGAATAAATATTGAATTCTGTGAGCTTCTCTCCCACGCTCGCATCCAGGTCCAATTCAATCTAGCATCTAGGTTTATCTGCACAAGCTTGATGGCTCTCTGACCCCGACACCGATCTTTCCAGTGCCTGGTCTGGCCTTGGCGATCTTCGTCTTTCTCTCTTTGCTTTCTGGAATACGCTTGTGTTTTCTCGCAAGAATGCCGAAGCCCTAGAACGATCCATTGCCCGCCATGACAGAGCAGGTTTCCGATCATGTGAGATGGCAGAATTCGTCCAATCTTTAGACGCGGCCAAAGCCAAGCGTGGATCCCAGGAGAAATGGGCCAAGATGATATTCGAAGCCATCTACGCATATGTGAAGCAGAGGAAAGCGGTTGCAGAGGAGGATATCAACACGGCGGATGACATCGTCTCGAAGGAACACATTAAGGCGGAGGCCAAGGGAAAACCTTGGATCCCACGGCTGTGTCCAGACCTATCGATATGAGATGACATCAAATTACAGCGATTCTACACTTTCAATTGAAACTGCTTGGAGCCCTTATCAACTTTCAGAATTCTCATCGATGAGCTCGGCCGAGCTACTTTCTGCCTGGATCAGCGAGGCTACATGCATTCATAAATGGTACCCACTTGGTTGCCTTGCTGCCCTACAGTTCGTGTATTGTCATCGATGAGTCTTTATTATCAAGACTCGTCTCATCAGATTCAATGATCCTCGACCCTAAACTCTGATTAAGAATATTTGATGAGATGAGGTTTCAATTCGACAGCTCTGGTTGTGTCCCAAGTCTATGGGCCAGTCGCTTATCATTGGTGCTGCGACCTCAGATCCGAACTTCTGTCACCATTTATGATGACTAGCGTGAATTTATGGCTCTACTTGGGATCCTGATTCATAGACGGGTCTGGCCAACATCAGCCGATTACATCGTTACGCTGACTCCACCTTGGCAGCGCCCTGTTATCATTTTTGCAACTAAGAAATGCATATGCAACGGTTGATGTTTACTCGTGCGGACTGGATTTTGGTATCAATTTGTTCCTGGCCCTACACCTTTCGTCAGCTGTGCGTGGATTCTCGGTGGCAAGCTCATCGACATGTCGGAACTCCGCCTTCATAAAGCTCGCCGCTACCTTTGCTTACGTCACTCACCAGTACTCTACGAATGCCTTTTTTCCTTTCTCTCGAATGCATTGAACGATGCCGCTCTATGAGTACTTGCGTTCATGCGATGCTAGCTACGCACTGGTAAGCCCACTGCATTGACTCATGGAGGAGACTTTCGACACCAGCTGTCACAAGAGAATCTTCGTTGCCTTGGCATGAGATCCAGGTGATGGAGGCGTATGATCCCAACGATGCTTATTGGCACGCGGATCCCGCTCTGAGGAGCCTCGAAGCTGACGGAGAAGGTGCCGTTCCAGTTCGCAGATGAGCTGGCGACGTGCGGTCGTGCTTCCGCAGCAGACTAACAGGTATTGACTTCAAGATGCACGAGAGTAGCTCACATACGCACCCACAGCATGTTCTGCATTGTTCTTTGAGGCTTTGAAAGATGGAAAATGCTGCAGATGCTACAGATGTTGAGCGAGCGGATGAGAAGCCTGCTGGTTCGCAGTAGGGAGCCAATTGAGCTTGGACACGAATCAGCATGACGTTGGAATCATCGCAGCCTTGCAACGTTCAACAGTCGTCGTCACTGAACGAGACAAGTCTTGGAGGCATTACGCGGCGATTTCGAAAATATTGCTGGCACCCGGCTGGGCAGTCTCCCGCCCCACTTGGCAATTCCCGGAGAGACTTGTCCAACATCTCCGCGATCAGGCTGATACTCAGAGAGCGGAATGCTCACCCAGACTTTCGATCAGCTGCTCTTTGTGTCCATGTCCTCACGCTTGCATCCATTATTGAATGCCGAGGTGTCGAGGGACATCTGGACTCGGGTCCTTGATCTCTCGTTGCGGACTTCAGATTCCCTCAAGACAGATTTGGGAAAGCGGTGATGGTCGATGATCTTCGAGGGTCTTGCAGCTTGTTGCTGACTTTGTCTATCCTCAAACGTATGTGGGATCTTGCATTGTCTATAGGCCTTATTCCGATGCTGCTGAAATTCTATCCCCACTTGCTGCTGGTTACGACGCCAGAAAATTGGACTCGTGATCGCTCTTTTAAGGCGAATACGACTTCGAACAGTGATCGCTGCCAGTATTGCCCTTTGGTGACGAAGCGGATCGGAATATGACAGGCCTTAGCCCCGACCTGCTCGAAGGACGACATAAGCCTACCTAGCCTCAGGCTCGGCATCTGTCATTGCATTTGATATCTTGCCATTCATCTTAGTCTGGCCGTGTTGGCCTGGTGCTTTGGCCGCCTCGACAACAATATCCTTCTCGGTCTCAGCAGAGGCCGAATACGCGAAACCATTCTGACGGACTGGTGGATTATGGGAGGAGATTCTAGACGCTCACGTTTCTCGCGCCACCATTCCCTCGATACTGCAAGGGTGACATATTGTGTTTTGGTTGTATGAGAAGAGGAAATGGTAGCTCGATCGTACAAAGCGACCGTTTTGGCCAGCAGTTCAGTATCCAGACGAGACAAAAGCAGTCTAGATCTCTTGGAGGCTCGTTCCAGATCCAGCGCCGGCTTTATGGCCACCTTGATCGACGACAGGAACACGCTCGAGGTATCGATACGTCATAGCACGCTCAACCCTCCCTTGTTGTGATCCACACACCCACTGCCAGCTCGGCGCACCATGTGATTCCAGGCATGACATTGAGATCGAATTTTGTGCTGAGCTCCCCATCTGTGGCATGGCGTCATTTGAGCATCTCCTCTAGAACCGCTCAAGTAGGGCTGCCTAGATATGAGAGTTGTGATGGAAGAACTGCTGAATGAGCTGCAAACACACCCAGAGTAGCAACAACAGTCTTCGTGGTCCTTGCCTTGCTTGAAAAGCCGAATTTTGCTGAAATGGCTGATTGAAAGCCATGTCATTGTGCAGGATGTTGACTGCCATATTCTACGCATGCTTGCTTTGAGGCATCTCCGCAAATGTCCTGCAGTATGGAAACGACCACGCAATCTACGACTAGCACCAGGTGTTCTCTTTGGCCGAGACAGCAACACCATCGCCCTGGCCGAGGGATCAAATGGTGCCGAGTCACTGATATCGTTCTTGGTGCGTTGTCTTTTAAGACATGTGCTAGAGTGTCATTTGTTTCCTGAGGCAGGGACGTGGCTCGCTTCTGATCTTTGTTGCTGACGCAGAACGCTGCCTCCAGCAGACTTCTCGTCACGATAGTACTGCAAGAGTCGCTGCCGTCATCCCTCGACTCTGGAGTATCCTCCTCCAGGAGGTTGCTGCCGAGCCATACATGCTGACGTTAGAGGACTTGGAACTACTCCAAGCGCCTGGAGTGCCTTTTCAGCAGCATTTTCTCAGCCGGTCCTCATGTATGCCCAATCGAAACTGTCAGAGTGTCCGGCGGGCATGATTCCTAACATTCCTGGCATGCAGCAATGCGCAAGACAAGCCACGATGCCTTCTTCGTCTACTAATGATGGAATCGTGTGCAGAATCTCCTGATGTTTTCCCTACCAACCATGACCATATTCCGGATTCGCACGAACACCCAGATGCGATGGCACAAGAGATCCACGCACCACGGAATGGCGACTAATATCCAGCTGAGATGAATCCGCGATCATTGAGTCGATGGCGCCTTCCACTTGTATGCCGTGACATCAGCAGGAGTTTTTGTGTCGCTGCGAGATGTTTCTGCTTCGCCGATCATATGAGCTTCGCGGAAGGCCGTGAAGACGCTTTGCGAATCTCGTTTAAAGATGTTGTTGTAGGTACCGACGGGAGCAGAGCCGTTCCATAACCAGATGGTCGTTCGTTCTAGAATGGACAGAACCGAACATAGGTCTGCGTGTGTATGTTCGGCCATAAATTTCGCAAGGTATGATCTCTTGTCCGAGTCTCGCGCCCTTACTGTTCACGTCATGATGGCCAACTTGCCGCCGAAGCTGTGAGCTGGGAGTCGCTTTGAGGGACCCTACAGTATGATAAGTCAAAGTCGCAAAGAACTCCAGCGTACACGAAGAATGGGTTGAAGGGATGAACGCGCATCGGACGATCTTCGGACCGAAGCTGCTGCTTACATAATTAAAGTTCACAGGCGCGCGACTGCTTCGACGGCTGCCATCTCAAAAGTCCGAGTTCTGCGACTGCTTCCAACACTTAACCTTGTATAGCAAGAAAGGGTCGACCCGCGTTCCTCTATCCCTCGCCTCTACATAAGAGGCTCCCGGTCGCAATATAAGGAATAATAATATAAGGCCGTCGTCTCCGATTAACATGTCTCGATCGACGCCCTCCGAGCAGAATACCTGTCCTACGCCTACTCAATCGCGACGATACGAGTACAGCCTATCACGGATACGTACATCAGACTCCAATAAGTCTCTGAACTTGACATCTCGAATACATCGACGTTATTGCAACCGCACGAATCGCCGCAAGCCGCGATCCAGCTTCGGTGGATAACATACTGAATGTTGCTCTTTACATTGCCAAGCGCCGCTGGTTTGGGCGCGGATCGCAGTAGGCGGAGAAGAGGAGGAGGGTAAAGATGGCGACAAGATCGATTCGTATGAAGTTACAGTCGCAGCGAGCGTCAATGACTTTCTTGCGGCATGGCAGTCTGGCCAGAGCCTGAGAAACAGTGGTCTACCGAAGTCTTTACTTCTGGCTCTCTCCTGATATATACACAACAAACATCGATCAACGTATATACCAAGGGTCCATTCGGCTCTTTATCACTATATACACACCACGATCTCATTGAAACGTCAACGAAACCCTGATATCTCTGGTCCACCTTGACGTTCAGTTGTCACCCTTCAACACCGAAGTCAGAATGGATCGCCGACGTCGCTCTGAGTCTTCCAGCGGTGGTAGCCGATGTCATCTATGCCAGTGCTGTTGATGACAAGCCTCTCATTGCTCGTATGGCTGCGTTTGAAGCTGGACTTCCAACCATCGAGGCCAGCGCCGCGCTCATACACCAATTTCCATCTGGCTCTTTCTTACTCTGCACACACCAAAGGTCAATCAATGTATACGCCAAATTCAATTCGGCTCCTTCTTACTATACACACACCAAAGGTCAATCAAGATTCGGCTCCTTGAACTCGCTCGATTCCCCACCAAGCCGATGCCCTCCAGTTACAACGGGGCAATTCAAAGCGGCTTGCGACAGGTTGTACTGCCGTGAGGCTGACACCTAGCTAGGTCGATTGTGACTTTGTTACTAACATGCCTCGCCAATCCGCTCATAATTCAGGCATTGTGGGGTTGGTAGTCACACAATGTACCCCAGAGAAGCGATGTCGCAAGCGCCTTGAACAGACCTCGCCACAGCTGCCCGGCGAGTATCATCGACTCAAATACGTCACTCTGGGCAAGGAGTCGATCAGATCCCTACACGATTGAGCGTCTCGCTTCGACTAATATCTCGAGTCTGCTGCACCAACGCAGTCATCGATCGTCGTCGAACAATTCCCTTGCCAGAGGCTGTCTCAAACTTTACCCTCACAACCTTCGCGACCGACTGCCGACCGGACAAGGTGAAGACCTCCGGGAGACTTCCGGTCGGCAGTTGTTCGACGCATGCAGCACTCAACTACAACGAACAACAATGGTGAGCTTAGAAATTGCTGGACAAGAAAGCGCGGGTCGCTGCGAAAGCTCCTGAAGCTGAGAAAGATCCTGAGCAGAGATAGAAACGCCACCTCTATCCCGGTGTGGTTGTCACGACCCCGATCGAGACGATCGAGCCTCGTTCAACAGATACGCAAAAGGCACGAACGCTGGTCATGCAGCGATGCTCCGAAGCAGCAGGAAAGTGGCAAAGCGTCAGGCTGAGTCTCACCTCCTCAATTCGACCAACTTGGCCCATGACGCTTTGAGCTCTCCAGTAACAATTGGAACGTTCGATGACGAGACCGGCTCTCAGCTCTCATGGCAGGGCACATACTTGGGCAGATCTATGCCATCGACCGACTGTTCTATATCCTCACCATTGATGCTAGAGGGTGTCTGCGAGGAACCCAGCCACAAATTGGTGAGGCCAGGTCTTCAGCGCAGCAAATATCATGCCTCTTGTCTCGGAGAACAAGGCATGCTTCAACTCGAACGACCAGCGATCCATCCTAGCCGAGGCGGGAGAATCCATGCAAACACGCTGATTCCTGGACATTGATGTTCAAGACAGATCCTGACAATGTTCGATTCGTAATGCTTCACGTGAAGGACTACTAATAGCAGAGACCTAGGATACTTCCCGAAGCTAAGGTTCATGGTCAAGCATTATGCTTCGAACAATGTCAAGATCTGTCCGGAGTTTCTCTGTCCGGAAACCAATTGTAGAGTTGGGTCTAAGTTGAATGCTGCGCAATGGAGCCCACCTTGCTGAGATCCTTGTGGAGTCACTTGGAGCACTTCCTTGGCAGTCTGGCAGACCCTACACACTTACTTATCGAAATGGCCTTGTCGCCAATTCGACCGCACTTGTGCGCTAGCACGACCCAACACAAATGAGGAAGAACATTTCCTGATCACGCTCCTTTACGGAACGGCGCGACACAGATGGCGAATGAATGACTTTTAAAGTGCAGATGGGAGCGATTCTGGGCGCCGTCACGCAAGCGTAGCCGCTCTGCCTGCACACATGGCACGGCACAAGCCTCGTCTTGTGTTCGTTGCGACACCAATGGCAGTAGTCTCAACACTTCTGACGGCCGTCTTGCAGCTCGGCATTCTCATGTAGATGCCAACAGCCAGCAAGTCAACACCGCCAGTGATCGTCTCAGCAACACCGAGGCCCTCTTCAGCAACTACAACGAAACCGTTTCTAATCATACCTCCAGTGCTCAGGACACCTCCAAAGCCGTCAATGACATCTGTGAAGGCACGCTCAAAGTGTTCTACCAGTGTAGGAGCCTAGGAGGTCAGGCCGATAAGATCAAATCTCTCGCTCACTCTGTGTCCGAGTACGGCCATGATTTGGGTAAAGACACAGCTGAGATCTTCATCTCTCGTCAAAGGCATGAATGTTCTGCAAGGTCAAGCCGTTACAGTCAGCTCCTTTGCTCGAGACTCCTTCACGGGCATCAAGATGCTCCGCAGCGAGATCTCCAGCACTGTCAAAGCTTTACCGAAAGGCATATCCTCTAAGGAGACATCGCCACAGTCACCTTCATCGTCTGATTCGCCTTGGGAGACCCCCCACGATCCCCCAGAGCAGACTTCCAATATCGCCGAATCTTCGCCAAGGGCATCATGGTGCAGCAAAATGACGTCGCAGCAGCCAACTCCCTCGCTCGGGCCGATTCCAAAACCAGCCTGACTCTCACCGAGGTCCGACTGCTCTTCCGGGCAAGATGAAATCGGCGACAACTTTCGATCATGACGCTCTGGATGCCGTTGATGCTCTCGCTGACCATGAGAAGCCGGCTTTTACTCAGCGCGACGGCTCAACATGGAATCTTGAGGCGAGGGCTTGGGGAATGCCGAGCGAGCTCACAGATTTATGCCAATGGCGTGAAGGATGGACGATATGTACATCGTAGAGACTGAGTTCAAACGTCAATACAAACAGGATCACCAAGTCGAAGGACCTTCTTGTTAAGCAATACCAACCGCAGGTCTCTCGCTACTGTACGGTGCTCGAGCAAGAACAATACATCCGCCAGACCAAGCTGCCAGACGAAGATAAGCTGTTGCCAGAGATCACCCTGCTACTATCGTGGCTCGATTTGCTGCCATCTGGGCCCAGGATCGGAGATTATGTAGTACATACTTGGATTTCGACGGAACGTTGACATTACGCGTGGACAGCCAAGTCACGTCTCTATATATGCTGCTCCTTGGTCGATCATGAGTGATTCTCCCTCCCATGACTACAACATCGTGAATAGCAGCGGAACTAGACTTGTTTCAGCAGCGCATCGTGTCATCGATATCATCATCTCCGCCAGCCAATTTTCGCATCTAGGCGGCCTGAGTTCCCACAAGGTGAAGGCATGTAGCATTGTCGTCGCACGATGATCAGCTTGCCCGTCGTCCACTCGCAACACCTCGCCACCCACGATCTTGTTATCTCATACTCGCAACAGTCGAACTGACTTCAACATCCTTTCCTATCTGATCGAGTCGGACTTCGCTAAAGTTGGAACAGCCCTCGAGAACTTGCCGCAGTCTTTTGGGCTCTATGCTCCTGAAATCATATCCTGCAACAATTTGGAGCACATTGAATCTCGATGTGTGGTCAGGTTGAATTTCGATGTGCCGTGAATCAAGGCGTGCGTTCGCCCATTGAATTTTGTGGAATTCTAGCGCAGCTGGCTTGACAGGCTATCCATCTGCTCAGGAAAGTCTCGGTGGAATCCTGATCTTGCTGGAAAGAGAGTACTGCCCAAGCCGCTCATAGCAAAGCCGGCCTCTAGTATTGTCCTTCTTCACCACTACATGTACGCTGCTTTCGTTCTGCTTCCGCATAGCCTTCAATTTCTGCTGTCCTTCTTCCGAATAGCCTTCAATTTCTGCTATTCTTCTTCCGCATGGCCTTCAACTTCTGCTTGCCAAGCTCTCGCGCAAGTGACAAGACCGCATCGTAGAGGCAAGGGACTTCGTTGAGTGCGGCGTGCTTCACGCGTGATGAGCAGCCAGAATCTGTGACGCTCGAATCCGTCTACAATGTGGCCCAGAGGCTTGACGAGATTCCTGAGATCGGACTTGGAGTCGTTGTATGGTTTTTATTGTGCTCGCACAAGATTGCTGAGACGTCTCGACAGGGTCACCGTGACTTGCATCGACTGCCACTTCATCGCTTTGGCGAGCTCCTCGATGGTCAATGAGCGTGATGTACGACCAGCGATGAGCGTCGATCGGCGATGGTGCGGCACAGAACATGAGCGCATACCATGCGCAACCGACATCTCCTGATCGAGGAGACAAAACAGCATGTTACCAGAGCCTGTGGATCGTATTCTCTTGAACAGTGGATTGACGTCGATACCGGATGGGTGCTCGTCATCTTGACCGAAGTCGCTGATCGCATTCTTGACCAGCGATGGCAGCGACAGCTTGCTCCGAAGGCGAACTGGATGTTTGAGAACACCTTGGAACATTGTACAATGTCTACGCGCTGAGCCAGGAGCACTGCTCTCATATCGTCGACATCAAGCAAGATCATCTCGAGGAGCTCGGTAATGTTGAAGACCATTGGCAGGCTTGAAAGCTTTCTTGTCTTGTGAGCAGGTCCAGTGACTGGAGTAGAGCTATCTCCATTGCACGGACGGCTACCTTAGGCAGGGAAGGGTGCCGTCCTTCTCATCTTGCAGCTGATCATTGGGAGTGTCGGTGACTGGGAACACCTTGATATGCTTCTCGATGTAATCGTCGCCACTCAGGCTTTGCCATGTGAATGTACTTGAGAACAGGCACTGGAAGCGTTCGCTGTTCAACGCGTCTTCCAGCGAGTCGAAGTTGACGTAATTTACGAAGGCATTGATGAAGGTTGACTTGCCTACTCCTGTCTTACCGAGCACCAAGATGTTCAACTTAGGCACATCACCGAGCTCGATATTGCTGAGGTGCTTAGCAAGAAATGAAATGTCGTCAAGCGTGTTGTCGGCTCCTAGACCCACGTCCATGCTCTGTTGCGCATCCATCATAAGTCGATCAGACGGGAAGGCTCCAGGTGGTGGATGGGCTGTAGGAGAATCGGCCATTTCAGCTGTGTCGTCCTTGGAAGTAGGTGCCGTGCTGAAGCGAAGTTGACATCGGATGAATCGTGAACGATGGAGAACAATGTCTTGATGCCTTCGTCATAGGCGCCCTTCAACGTCGCTTGGCTCTCTCTGCAATTGTGACTGCGCAGGCTATCAGAATCCTCCTGCTCAGCATGGACTCTGGTGAAGGCATAGGTGTCCAGGTGGCTGTGGACAGGACTCAATGCGTCGGACGACTGATCGTAGCGGTAGTCATCCGCAGACATTGTGGTCGTTGGAGTCTGATTGCCGAGTGACGGTTGTGACTGCAAGTCAGTAGCAGACTAGTTGCCTCTTCGAAGCTTCTGCCTGCTGCTTGTACGCCTTGCGAGCAAAAGTAGCAGGCGTCTCAAGAGCCTGCCATTTCCGCTCACCGCTCGCCGGGTAGTTGTTGTCGTTGTCCGGAACGGGAACAGTTGGCTGTAGGAGCAAGGGCGAATAGCCAAAGAATGAGCCAGATGATAAGCCAGATGATGAGCCAGATGATGAGACAGATTGAGGTCGATTCAATCCTAACACAATCGGAACCAAGACATCGTCAATATAGAATTCCAGATCACGCAGGACTCCTCGAGCAGGCTTGGTATGAATGCCACACGCGAGCAGATTGGCGAGAGATCTGATCTTGTTGTGGATGAGGTTGGCATTTCGATTTTGGGTGACAGCAAGGTAGATCTCCCAGCAGCTCTTCTTTACTTCTGACCCGCTGTCCTTGCTCGTTCAGCTAGCCACGAGGCAGTCCCACTTGCGGAGGGCTGGACGGCGGTGGTACGAATGACCCCGGTGTGCCACTGACTTGATACGTTGCATCCATTGCGTATGGATCATATGCAGCTGTCGGTTGTACTCGCTACAGCCTTGTGTCCATTGCGTACGTCAAGGCCGCGTGTATAGAGTCTCGATAATTTGTGTATACATGGATTGATTTTGATGATGTGTATATAGGAAAAAGAGATCAGAAACTGAGGAAAATCAAAAGAAAGATTCGTTATTCGACTGAAGGAAGATTGATGGAAAGGAAACAAGTCGGTAGAAAGATGAATGAAGACTTAGAAGCATGTTTCGATCAGATTGAAGAGGCGGTCTGCGGTCTGCGTTGGCGTGTGCAACATCTTGTGTTCCGGACTGAGACCAAGAAATGCCAAGCGCGGAAGACTGCATGTGTTTGCGGACCATTGACATGTTTGGCTCTCCGTCACCCAAACCAACTTTTGATTTTGGTCGTGTCGAGGGACGCTGGCCAAGGCTGTCTTGCATAAAGGTGAGTTCAGATTCCGCATTTTGAGTAGCATTCTGGATGTCCTCGGGGAGACTGATGTTTCGCGCTGATGTCTGGTAGAATGCGATGTTGATAGTTTCTTCCGGTCGCGGTTGCCTGGCAATTGGAGAAGCCTCGCCAGTGTCTTTTATGAATTGAGTGCAATTGTCGTCTATATCATCGTGAGGAATGTTCGTCTAAGAGAAAAGATTTGAGTATCGCAAGAGGAAGGAATCGCACTGATGAATGCTGACGAGGGTGAGATTTCAGTCTGCTTGCCCATATGTTGCAATAGATACTCCTGCACGGGACGACATGTCTATGGATTCGCTCAGCATCTGCATGGATCATTACTTGAGCCCAGCGCATTAAGCATGCCAATACGATCGCCTGGACGTAGAGACAAGGCTGTTAAGGCCGCTGACTCTTTCGATACTTGCAAGACCAAATCCGTGGTCGTGAAGATCACAATAGTGCCGTTAGACGAATCTAGTATATATATATTATATAAAGAAGCCCTATATATATAAGCTATAAAAGGACCTAGTAAGGCATACTTAGAAAGTATAAAGGGAATAGATAAGCCTAAGTTTTAAGTACCTTTAGATAAGCCTTAGATTTAGTACCTAGTACTACTAATACTCTAATCTATAGATTATAATAGTTAGGAAGGACTTAAGGAAGTTATTAGCCCTATAGAATAGGAATCTATACTAAGTTTTTAGTAACCTTTAAAACTAATAGGCCTAGTAGAGCTAGGGATCTATAACTAAGGAAGATAGCTATCTAGAAACTATTATTTTTAGACTAAAGAAAGAGCTTATTTCTAGAGTTTATTTAGATTTAATTTATAGAAGAAATTATAGATTAAGAAGGAGGAATTAGTAAGAGAAGGACTATACTAATCTTAATAAGAGAGAATTATAAATTATAGTTTAAGATAATTAGAATATATCTAATAAAGCTAAAGGTTAAATAGATACTAGATAAAGTAGTCCTTAGTACCCTAGTATCTATACTATCTAAGTATATCTTAATAATATTATTAGAATTACTAGACTAGTTAATTAGAAGAGTAAGTTATAAGGTTTATAATATAATAGTATTATATAAAATATTTATCTATATTTTAGAAGATAACTAGGATAAATATTAAGAGCTTAAATATATAAAGTATCTATAGATATAAGTAAAAGGAAAATATAAAAGGAAGCTTTAAGTAATAGGAAGAAGCTTACTCTAATAGTATACTAATTTTAATATAGAAGAAGGCTAAATAGTTAATAAAGTATAGTAAAGCCTAAGTAGTATAGCTAGGAAGGTAGTATTAATCTCTCTATAATTTAAAGAAATTAAAACTAAGGAGAGAAGGATTTAATAGCTTCTAGTAGCCCTTCTAGAATTATTTAGTACTATTAGGGATAGGATAGATCTAAGATAGGACCTAAGCCTATAAGATATTCTTAGTATCCTAAAAGAAAAATAGGAATAGATAATAAGCTAAGAGATAGCTATATTTACTAAGAAAAGAAATTAGATAGATAGAGATTTATTATATTTCCTATATAAAGGAAAGTACTAGATTAGAGAATACTCTAATCTAGATAAAGCAAAAGTAGCTATTAAGCTAAAGTAGAGCTATAGGATAGTAAAGAAATAATCCCTATCTAGAGCTAGAAAGGGATCTTTACTAGATAAGGAATAACTTAAAGAAATAGTAAAGAAACTAAGCCTAAGTATAAGGACCTATACGTAGTATACTATATATTAGCTATACTAAGCCTTAGGAGGGCCTAGCTTAGTCTACTCTAGGCTATTCTAGCTTTTATAGCTCCTTCGTACTCTCTTCTTTCCCTTCCTTATCGATTTAAGTATCTTATACTTAGGATAGTTTAGCCTACGTATTATAACCTACTCTTATATACGAATCGATCTTCTAACGTATAATAAACTATTTAGTAATAGCTTCTATCTCGAGGAAGACCGGTAAATAAACTACCTAATCTAGAGGCGAGCTAGAAGGCTTAGTAATACTAGATACTATCTCTAAGAAGGGGAGTAATATATCTATAGAAGGCGACGAAAATAAAGGACTAGTCCCGCCTAATAAGGACGGATCTATAGAGAACTAGGGAGAGCCGGTCGATAACTAATCTAGCTTAGATAATAATAATCTAGAGTAATAGATCCTCGTAGCCGAGAAAGAGGCTAAGAAGGTAGAATAACGAGCTAAACTAGCTAAAATTAAGGCTAGAACTACTATAGCGAACGCGACGATTACGGAACTAGCGGCTAGAAGATCGCTAGCTATTATTAGTCGGTCTACCTTAGGCTATACTATACTAACCTCGACTATAATCCCTAAGGCTTATAATCTAATAATCTTTATAGATAAGAGCCGAGTAGAATAGTAGTAATAGGCCGACTTAGTAGAGAGAATCTTCCGTAGAAATCTAACTATCTATATTACTAAGCTTACTAAGATAGACTTCGGCGAGGAATAAGTCGATTACGAATACTAGTTAAAATAGAAGCGCTATACTAAGTCGCTTAGGATAATCTAACCTATATAGAAAGAAATAAAGGTATATATACTAGACTCGATAGAATCTATAGAGGAAAGGGCCTAACGGGTCTATATACGACTTCGTTACGCTAAATAAGGCCTCTAAGATCTATTAGAGCTTATAGAGTATATAAAGATCTAGTAGAACGAGATCGGTAAGGATAGATAGTCCTAATAGATATACGCTTTTATAGTAGCGCTATATAATAACCTCTAGAAGAGACTAAGTCTTATTAAGCCGCTACTAGCTATTCTAATAGAAGTAGAGGATAGAGTATACGAATAATAGAGATATATAAAACTAGTAGAAGATAGTAGAGTAAAGGGAAAGGATCGCCTATACTCTAATATAACCTATAGTAATATAGATAAGGATACGCTAGACCGTAAACGACTATCCGGATCCTAATAGTAGTCTAATAGTCTATCGAGACCTAATTCGGACTACGGACTATCCTAGAAGGCTAACGATAACTAGATTCGTTACTACTACTACTAAGGGATAGACTATAAGCGACTAGAATATCCGGCTCTAAAGTAGAAGAGGTTAGAAAACGATAGCCTTACGCTATAGAACGCCTTATTATAGCTAGAGAAGTTTCGTATATAGAGAAGTAGAAATAATCCGCGGAGCTAGGCTCTAAGATATTAAAGCTTTATAAGAAGCTAATTAGGCTCGATCTAGAGTTTACTAGACTAGATAGGCCTAGAAAGGTAAAGGGCTTACTCGATTATAGTACCTAAGATAACTTTATTAGTAATATACTAGCTAAAGAGCTCGGTTTATATCTAGAGCGTAAGCCTAGTACTCGATATAGGACTCTTAATAGTTAGAGCCTATCTATTAACGGCTACTATTATATAAAGTTTCTAGTACTAGATATAAATAGTATAGCGAGAGGATATATAGATAATTTTACTATAGATAGGATTTACGGTTTCGACGTAGTCCTAGATATATCCTAGTTATCCTAATAGAATCCTACTATTAATTTCTACTACTATATAGTAGTATAGAGAAAACGAAATAGCCGAAAATAGTATAAGTTAGCCCTCGTTATCGTAGTAACTATACTATAAGATATATTAGACCCTCGACTATACTATATATAGGATCGCTAGTACTAAATAACCTTTTATTAATAAAGATTATCCTAGAGCGGTATAAGAAGTACTCGAAGATCTTCTTTAATAAGGATATATTACTATTACTAGATTATAGGCTATATAAATTAAGTATTAACCTCGTAGATAGTAAGTTACCTCTATAGGGCCCGTTATATAACCTCTTAGAAGTAGAGCTAGAGGTTCTATAGAAGTATCTAGAAGAGTACCTCGAGAAGGGCTAGATTAGATCTTCGAGATTACTAGCTAGTATAGATATTCTCTTCGTAAAGAAGAAAGATAGTAGTCTATACTTATATATTAACTATTAGGCCTTAAACGCTATTACTATTAAGAATCGCTACCCTCTCCTACTTATCTAGAAGTCCTTAGATAGATTAGCGGACTCGAACGTATATACTAAGCTCGATATACGTAATACCTACTATAGGCTCTATATTAAGAACGGTAACGAGTAGAAAATAGCTTTTAGGACCCGTTATAGCCTCTTTAAGTATATAGTAGTCCTATTTAGGCTTACGAATATCCTAGGAACCTTCTAGGTATATATTAATAGTACCTTATCGGACCTAATTAACGTATTCTATATCGTATATCTCGATAATATACTAATCTTCTTTAAAAATAAAAAGGAATACGAGTAATATATCTTAGCGGTCCTTAAGCGTCTAGAACGGTATAAGCTCTACTATAAACCGTCTAAATACGAGTTCTATACGGATTTAGTATTCTTCCTTAGATATAAGGTTAGTCTATAAGGGATAGAGATAGAGCTAGAGCGGGTTAATATTATACGAGATTAGCTAGTACCTAAATTAGTATATAATATCCGCGTATTTATTAGCTTTATAAACTACTACCGCCGCTTTATTAAGGGATTCTCCTATATCGCGGCGCTACTAAACCGTTTAATAGAGAGGGGGCCTAATATAGCCTATAGTAGTTATAAGTAGTAGAAAGAGGAATCTCGGGAAATCTATATTCCGCCTAATATACTTAAGTCGTTCTAAGACCTAAAGAAGATATTCTACTCGGCGCCTATATTAAAGTACTTCGATCTAGAAAGGCCTATATAGATCGAAACTAATATATTAGGATATATAGTATTAGGTATCCTATACTAATAGTACGAGTTTAAGGCTAAGATATAGTAGTTCCTAGCTATATACTTCTTAAGAAAGATAAATATAGCGAAGCGGAACTATAATATATATAATATTAAGCTACTAGCTATAGTCGAGACGTTTAAGTACTATCGATACTATCTCGAAGGCGCGAGATATTAGATAGAGCTAATATCGGACTATAATAACCTATAATAGTTTATAACTACTAAGTCCCTATTAAGGCGCTAAGTAAAATAGATAGAATAGCTCTCTATATTTAACTTTATAATTACGTATATCCTAAGTAAGCTTAATAGTATAGTAGATATAGCGAATAGAAGGCCGGACTATATAGACGTCGACTATTCTAGCTACTAGATAGCCTAAGAAGACTCTAAACCGGTTCTAAAAGCCTTATAGGCCTAGTTAGGGCTAGGAGGTCTAATAACGGATAGGGATATTACTACTAATATTATAAAGATAGTAGCGAAGCTAGAGGAACCCTTTAAGTACGTCTCGGTAGTATAGATAGAGATAGAAGATAAGACCGATATCCTCTAGAGAATTTAAGTAGTCTAGTAGAAAGATCCGATAGCCTAATAGATCTATAAAGCGATCGAGGATTAGTAGAAAGATCTTTAGCTAATAAGATAAGAGGATAGGAATAGTATACTATAGCTTAATAAGTATATCTATATACTAGTAGGTCTATATAGACTTAAGATACTCCGAACCTACTACGATAATCCTCTTATAGGCTACTTTAGGTTTAAAAGAACTATTAAGCTAGTATAGAGAGTATACGACTAGCTAGGTATCTAACGATACGTTAAGGACTATACTAAGAGCTATAAAGCTTATAGTAGAGCGAAGCCTAGACGCTATAAGCCGTATAGTAAACTCTATATAGAAGCCCTACTAGAGATACCTTAGGAGGATCTAATACTAGACTTTATTATAGACCTTCTACTAAGTATATATCTAGGCTAGGTATACGACTTAATCCTTATAATAGTAGATAGATTCTCTAAGATAGTCTATTATATCCTAAGGAGGAAGGATATCTTAGCTAAAGGCCTTATAGATATATTCCTAAGGGAAGTTATACGCCTATATAGGATACCGAAGTTAATTACCTCTAATAGAAGACTAATTCTAATATCTAAGTACTAGAGCTCCTTTTACTACTATCTTAAGGTACGTAGAGCCCTTAGTACGATCTACTATCCTTAGACTAATAGCTAGACCGAGTATTAGAACTAGATAATAGAGTAATATCTATAGGTATACTATTACTACGAATAGGATAACTAGGTAAAGCTACTTAGTATAGCGGAGTTCGTATATAACGACTTAAGTTACTCTTCTACTAGGACTACTCTATTCTAGATATATTAGGTATAAGACCTACTAAGCGCGAGATAGTCTAAAATAGCCTAGAAGAGTAGTAACTCGGCCGATATAGAGTAGCTCGCTAAACGAGTAGTCGAAACGTAGCTTTCCTTTAAGTAGAGGCTACTAAAAGCTAAGGAAGACTAAGCGAAGTACTATAACCGCTACTATATACTAAAGAAGTACGTAGTAGGGGATATAGTATATCTATCTATCTAAAACCTAGCTATTAATAGAGCCTCGAAGAAGTTAGACTATAAGTATATTAATCTATACTAGATCTCGAAGATTATTAGCGATATAATATATATCCTAGAGCTACTAAAAACGATATTAATCTATCTAACGTTCTATATCTTACTATTCGAGCTATATAAGGAGATAGATAAAGCTATAAGGGCCTAGAATAATCTAGAAGAGCCTACTCTAAGTAACCTAGATATCTATATAGTTAAGAAGATAAAGAGATAGGACCGCGATAAGGATAGAAGGTAGATTTATAGGATATCTTAGTAGGGATATAATTCTAAGGAAGATATCTAGAAGTATACTAAGGATATTAGTAGGTCGGTAATACGCGTCTATAAAAGATCGATTAGATAAGATATAAAGAGACGCCGAGGGCGTTAATAGGCTAAAATAGGCTTAAATAGGCTAGTATAGATAGATAGAGATATCCTTCGGATATAGAGAGACTTCTATAGTAAAAAAAAAAAGAAAAAAGAAAACTTAGAAAAGGGATTAGAAGTCTTATTAGATATATTTATATACTATTAACTAGGATATCTTTTTAAATACTATACTAAAGAGGCTAAGAAGAGGGCTAAAATAGGCTAGAATAGCCCTATAGAGTCTATATAATATATAAATAAACTAAACTAGTCCTCCTTAGTATTAATCTCGTTAGAAGAGACTATAATATCGTCTAATAGACTAGAGAGGATATAAGAAAGGATAGTAGCTCTAGTCTAGGCTATAACGGTAGTCTTAACGGTATAGAGAACGATACCGAGGATCTTAATATACTAGAATAGATTAGAATAGGCTAAACTAGGATAAGATAGACTAAGCTTACCTTATAGAGGATAGTAGTATCCGTAGCGCTATCTACTATACTAGGAGTAGGTATTAGACGCTTCTTTCTATTCGAACTAGCTAGAATCGGGAGAGTACTCTCCTTATTATCGTCTACCTTACGCTATAATAGGATTAGCTAGGCTAAACTAAGCTAAAATAGGCTTATATACCTTAAAGCTATAGTCGTTACGGATACGCTTAGCTATAAGTAGGCTAGTCTTAGAAGGCGTAGAGGCGCCTATATATAAGTATAGGCTATTCTTACTAGCGAAGGAGGGCTTATCGCTAGAAATATATTAGTAGAGGCTAGAATAGACTAAGCTAGGTATATATACTATCTAATTATATTATAGAGCTCCGTAGTAGCCTCTTATACGGCCTTAAGGATATCTTCGTTAGTATTTAAGGCGATAGCGGTACGGCGAGCGGTATTAAAGGCGTCGATATAGCCTTAATAGGACTTAGGGAACTAAAATAGGTTAGAATAGGCCTAAATAGACTAAGATAGGTATATCTATCTTATAGTACTCGCTATTAGTATAGAGGTAGTAGATATAGTACTTTATATAGAACCTAGAGCTATTAACGTCCTTATACTTATCGTTCTAGGGATTCGCTATCTTATAGAAGTTCTAAATAGGTTAGAATAGGCTAAAATAGGATATTTTAGAGCGAAGCTATACCTAGAGCTACTTAACTATAGTAATATTAGCCGGAGCGACGTAGTTAATATATAGATTACTATTATAGACGCTAGCGTTAGTCTATTCCTTACGCTACTTAGCCGCTATAGTATAGATCGACGTAGAATAGGCTAAAATAGATCTAGATAGGCTAAGAGAAGCGTACGATAGCGGCGGAGAGGACTTACTATACTAAGTTAGCGTATACTAGTCTAGAATAGGCTAGTATAGGTATCTCTACCTATACTACTAAAAATAGTATTTCTAGCTTACTTTATTTATTAAGATTATAGAAAGGAATTTAGATTAGCGAAAGAACTAATCGTATCCCTTACTTCTACGATTAGTACTTAAATCTATACTATACTAAAAAATATAGTAGCCTAGATTATATATAAAAAACCTAGGAAGTAAGGGTATATAGAAACTTAAGATTTTAAAGATAACGATCTCTAAAAGGGAGGTAGTTATAAGGACCTATACGTAGTATACTATATATTAGCTATACTAAGCCTCGAAAGGGCCCGGCTTAGCCTACTCTAGGCTATTTTAGCTTTTATAGCTCCTTCGTACTCTTTCCTTTCCCTTCCTTATCGATTTAAGTATCTTATACTTAGGATAGTTTAGTCTACGTATTATAACCTACTCTTATACTAAGAATATAATCCCTAGAAAAGAGGACTAGGAAACTATCTTCTAAGAAAGCCTATATAGTATAAGATATAGAAGTACTCTCTAAACTATCTTCTCCCTCTAAGAAGGAAGATATAGATAAAGTAGCTTATTTAACTATTAAAGTAAAAGATAAGTATAAGCTATCTAAATAGCTACTTAACTCTTATACTTCTATCTATATAACTAACTAAGAATTACTCTTTAGAGATATAAAATCTCTTAAAAAGAAGAAGTAGATTAAGGTTAGAGATAGCTATCTAATAGCTATATATATTAGGAGTATAGTTATAGATAGAAGGAGGGGTAAATAGATTATACTAAAAGATATTCTCTTTATACCTAGGCTTAGAGTTAATCTTATTTCTTAAAACTAATTTAGTAAGTAGTTTAGTATTTAACTACTAAAATTTATACTTTATTTACCTAATAGAAAGCTAGTTATCTAGATAAGGCTTTTAGGAGGAGTACTATTTATTAAGGAAATTAGCTAAGATCTAGATAAACTTATATTTATATATATTCCCTAGGACCTAATAAATAATAATACCTATATCTTTATAGCCTAGACTAACTAGGATTAGTAGGAGCTATAGTATAGAAGAGTTAGATACTTTAGAGAAGTACTACTAAAGGATCTTTATAAAGTTACTAATCTAAAGGAAAGAATTCCTATCCCTATAAAGTATTAGCCTTATAGAGTATATTCTCTAGCTAAGATAAAGAAATATAGAGGAAAGGAGACTAAGAGAAAGCCTACTAGACTTTCCTTTATCTTAATTAATATCTATAGACTACTATCTATATTAAGGCTAGGTTTTAAATAGTAGCTTAAGATTATTAATAACTTTTCTAGAAAGAAGTAGGTATTCCTATTAAAGTTAAGAGAAGATATAGTAGATATACTATAAAAATAGAAAAGAAAAGCTAAACTATAATTAGGGAATTAGCTTTAGGTAGTAAGAAGTAATAGGGTAAGAGAATTACTTATATTATTTAAGTAGTAGGAGAAGGAATCTAGAATCTCCTACTATATAACTAAAGTATATAACTTAATCTAAAATAGAGTTATAGAAAGATCTATCTAGATATCTAAGGAATATATTAAGGTAATACTTAAAGAGTTAAATATACTAGTTAAATTCTAGCTAGAAGTATTAAATATCTATACTATTATAAGAAATACCTTTCTAAATAGGCTAGATATTAATAGGTTAAAAGTTTTACCTAATAAAGCTTTTACTAGAAAGAGATCTTCTATATTATACTTTAAGGTTTAGGGATATAGAGTAGTTATATATATAGATACTAAATCTTAGCTAGTTAGGATAAGATTAGATAAGCTAATAAATAGGGGGAAAGATACTATATTTATTAGCTATATATCTAATATATCTAAAATATAGCTATTCTAGGAGCCTAATATAAAGACTATAAGAGCTTATAATAATACTATCTAGTTTAAGAATAAGAAAGGAGGGGATATAACTTTAAATATTCCTAGACTTAACTAGCTAAGCTAAGCTCTAGTTAGAAACCTAGTTAGTAGACTAGTAAGAAAGGAGAAACTAGATCTAAAACTACTATAAGTTTAGCTACCTCTACTACTAAAGGATAAGGACTAATATTAGATAATAGATAATCTAGAAGAAGAAAAAGAAAATTATAAATAGTAGGCTCTAAATTAGAGCTAAGAGGAACCTTAGTAAGATAACTAGAATATCTATACTTAGAAGGGGAATTTAAAGAGAAGAAGATTAATCTCTAATAAAGGGTTAAGAGAAGAAAGAGTTTATAGTATAATTATAAGATTAACTATATAGAAGAGACTAAGAGAATTAGAGGATAATAATTTCCTTAAAGCTAAATATTATAGAGCTTTTATCTATCTAATAAAAGATCTAGATCTAAGTATAGATTAGATAAATAAACTTCTAGAGTATATTTATAAGGTTATATTCCCTACTTTTATATTAGAGATTATATAAAGATAGAAGGTTCTAATTCTAAAAACCTATTAAGAAGTAATATAAGATCTAGAATAAGGTTATATATAGGAAGAGGTAATCTAGAAAGAATTAATTATACTTAAGAGTAACTATACTTAAAATTAAGTAGTCCTACTAAAGGGAGTAAACCTAGTTATCTTAAAATAGGTATTTAATATAAAAAGACTAATTAGTAGAGTAATTAATAAGTTTAAAGTAAAACTAGTTATAATAGCGTTTTCTTAGAAGTTTAGGATAGATTTCTAGGAGATATTTATACTAATAGTTAGATATAATATACTTAAGGTATTTATAGCTACTATATATAAAAAAGATCTAGAATTATATTAAGTAGATATAAATAATATATTTACTAAAAGTATCCTATAAGAAGATATCTTTATAATTCCTCTACTAAGAGTAAAAATTCTAAAAGATATAGCTCTAAAAATCCTAAGAAGCTTATATAGCCTAAAATAAGTAGTAAGAGACTAGAATAAGCTATATATCTTAAAGCTAGAAAAAATAGAATTCTACTAGTTAAAGTTAGACCTATATTTACTTATTTATAAAAGAAGAAACTTAATAGTTTTAACTTATATAGATAATATTTCTATTATAGTACTAAAGCTAGAAGATATTCTTTAGTTTAAGAAGAAACTAGGTAAGATATTTAAAATTAAAGACCTAGATAAACTAACTAAAATTCTTAGGATAAAGCTTACTAGAAATAGAAAGAATAGTACTTTAAAGCTAAACTAAGAGTACTATATCTAGGAAAACCTTATAAAGTTTAGAATAACTAAAGAAATAGCCTACTTAACTTTATTACTACTTAATAGTTATAAAAGTCTAAGAAAATCTAACTTAGATAAAGAAAGATATAATAAGACTAAGTACTAAAGTTAGAATAGTATATAGATATAGCTAATAACTATAATAAGACTTAATATTATTTTTACTCTTAGAAGACTTAGATTATATATATTAGATCTATTTAAGAGATATTTAAAAGTATTTAGGAAACTAGCTAAATACTTAAAATTATTTCTAAATTTAGGTTTAATATTTAGGAGAGGAGAAGAAAAGCTAATAGAATATTTAGACTCTAATTATATAATAGATAAAACTAATAGAGTCTTAATCTTTAAAAGTATCTTCTTTCTCTATAGATTACTAGTTTCTTAGATAAGTAAAAAGTAAAAGTTAGTTACTATATTAACTATAGAAGCTAAGTATATAGTAATAAATATATATATAAAGTAATCTTAATTCCTTATAGTACTCTTAAGGGAGATAGATTATATATAGTTAGTAGGAGAATATTTATTCTAGCTACTAATTAAAGGAAATTCTAATATAGTAAATAAAATTAGACCTATTTAGATTATAGGAGATAACTAGGTATCTTTAATCCTAGTTAAAGATACTTATATCTATAAGAGATTAAAATATATTAATATTAGCTTTAATAAGGTTAAAAACCTTTAGTAGTAAAGAAAAATTATAGTAGAATATACTCTAATAAAAGAGATAGTAGCTAATAGCCTAACTAAGCTAAAGATAGAGCTATAGTTCTAGGAATTTATTAGATAACTATAGCTTATATAGTAAAAGGAAAATATATAGGGAATAGAGTATTCCTTTATATCCTCTAATACTAGGTCTAAGAATTAAACTTAGTAGATTAGATATACTATACTAATCTAGAGACTACTATATCTAATTAGCTATCTAAGATTCTTATTAGTTTATATTAGTTTAATCTCTTTAGAATAAATAATTAAAAGGAATATAGTAATTAAAAAATAAAAAGTAAAAGGAACTAAAGGAATATTCTCTAAGAGTATTTCTTTATATTCTATACTAGATCTAGGAATTAAACCTAGTAGATTAGATATACTATACTAACCTAGAAGCTATTATATCTAATTAGCTAGTTAAAATTCTTAATTAATCTTATACCTTTAATTAGATTTAAGGACTAACTATCCTAAGTAGGAGTATTAGAATATATAGTCTAGTTAGTAACCTAGTAGGAGATACTAAGGTAGGCTAAATTATATAATAATAATTATATAACTTATCTAAGTTAATACCTTTTAGATTTAGCTCTAACCTATAGAAGAATAATATACTTACTATTCCTACTTTAGCCTCTACTATTCCTTATAGCTTCTATTATAGTTTATAATCTATTTATACCTATTAGCCCTTCTTAGCTCGATATACTAGAATATTAATTAGTATCGCTATATTCTTAGAAGTACGAGTTTATAATAGTTAAGCGCGCTTATAGACTATTACTATACTAGTTAATATTCCCTTTAAAGAGCGCTCTCGAGTACTATATCTAGTAGTTTAGTATCGATACTAGATATAAGTTTAAAGAGTAGAAACCTAAGAAGAATAAGAATAGTATTAAATACTACTATCTCTATATCTATAGCTACTATAGTAAGCCTAATAAACGTATCTAGATAATAACTAATAAAGTTAAAAAGAAGACGAAAAAGATAGGCTATAAGTTCTATTTCTACGCTATTATAGTTAATCCTTATATACTAGATAGTTAGTAGTATATTCGCTACTTTTCTAAAGAGATATATTACTAGTATAACTATAGACTAGACGATATTATATCGCTAATAACTATACGTATTTATATAAGATCTAAGTAATTCCTCGAATAACTAGAGCGATTATAATACTTACGAATACTAACTTCGAAGATAATAGTATACTTTTAAAAGTAGAGAGTAATTATTAAACTATACGACTTATATAATATTACTTTTAACTATAATATTAGCGCTTAAAGAGAGTTAAACTAGGCCGAGAGATTAATTAAATTACTAGATAAGAATACTATCTTCTACGATATAATTACTAATCTAGATAATAGTACGATCTACTTAATAGTTACTCTCTACCCTCTATCTCTCTCTATCTATAAAGATACGCCTTATATTATCTATATCGATATAACTTATAATACTAATCTCTATAACCTCGAGCTACTAGATATTATCGCTACTAGATCTATAAACGGTACTATTAAGCTTAGTATTAGACTTATTAAACTAAAGTCTAAGAAAGCGGACTTTATATAGCTATTATAGTTAATCTAGAAGGGCTTCGAGAAGTAAGTATTCTAATAAGTACTATATCTCTCTTACTTACTAACTTTTATAAATACGGCTATCTACCGCCTATTATTATTAGTACTAATTAAGAGATAGTACTTATACTAGCGATTAACGAGGTATTTCTAGAGTCTAAGAATATCGTCTACGACTAGTACCTATAATAAGATATATTAACTCGAGTCCGTAAAGAATAAGGTCTCTTTATATAGATCTAAGCTAATAGCTCGTAGATTAATAGTCTAAGGACTACTTAGTTTATAAAGCTATTTACTTATACTATTTAGGGATTATATTAACGTCGTAGTTATAGAGCCGTAAAAGCTACGAATAGCGGTTTATATATAGTAATAGCTTAGTAGATACGAACGACTTCCGGATCCTAGTAGTAGATAGGTAGCTTACTAGAAGCGAAGATAGATAGATAAATTATATTACTAGAAAGAAATAGGATAGCTTTAGCGGCTTTTTAATTAAAATATACGCTATAACTATACTCCTATAAGATATATATATATACTATATAATCCCGATTATCGAACTTTATTTTATCCTATATTCTACTATCTTCTTCTTACTATAAATACGATATAATACGATATATTATAACTAAATTAAGCTTCTTAGATTATATCTATATATAACGAATCCTAGCTCTACTCTCCCTTATAAAGCTATTTATTTATAATATAGTCGTTAGTAAATAGTATTATTTAAATAGTAATAATAGTAATAGGCTACTTAGTAGTAATAACTATACTTACTTATATAGCCGCTAGTATAGTAAGTAATAGCGCTACTTTATTAGAATATACTATAGTAATAGTACTATTAGTTTACTTAGTAATAGTATTATATATAGTAGTAAGCTAGTTAGTAGATAAGAGATTAGTATAAGATAGTATATATAGTATTATATAGTTATAAGATAGTAGGTCGTAATCCGCTTAGTTAGTAGTAGATAGAATATATATACTTACCTATATAACTAATAATACCTTAGATTTGCCTATACTATTACTTTACTAATAAACTTTAACTTTACTTCTAGCGGTAGTATACTAACTATTAGTTACCTAGTTAGAGATAATTATAGAGATCTAATAATCGCTTCTATATACGATTTTATTAGGAATAGTCGATCTTATAATCCCTTATAATACTAGAGCTCGGGCGGGTCGCTAGGGCTCGGGGAAGTAGCGAGGGCTTTTAGTATAGAAGCAGGGATCAACGATGTGCCGAAAGAAGCTTAAATTTAAGCGTATCAGGTGGATGTGATCGGAATCAAAGTCAGTCGGACTAGTGCTTGTGCCCTTGCTTCCACCTTCCAGTTCATCAATTGTCTCGTGTCTTGTCTCGATTCTTGGAAAGCATTGCTCAATCCACACGCCCACGTCTAGAACCCACGAAACATGTCAACGAAATACTGGGTCAAGATTGACCCCTCTCTGGCCTCCCTGCCACGCCTTTCCGCCCGCTTGCCTACGCTCCCGGTTTGTGGGCCACCGAGAGCTGTCTGAAGCTGCTCTCGCTCATCAGTACAGAGAGTTTGATGGATACTACGAGCTTGCGGGAAGGAAGGATCTTACATCTTACACTCGAAAAGCGAAAGCGCTCCTCTGGCGACGATTGGTACGACAGCGTAAACCAGACCTACGCGCGGCTATTTTCCAAGGGCCCGGACAGTTCTCCGCCGTAGCATCTCTCGCGACAAAGCCAAAAGGATCTGCGGTCGAGCATATCTGAGCGGTCTTGCCTGCAGTAATCGCGACAGTCGCGCGCAAGTCCAGCGCAAGTTTCATTGCTATACCAAGCGCATCGAACCATTTCTCACAAAGGCCACAATCGGGCAGCTACAGCACGATCGCCACGCCGACCATGAGTATTCCTCCTTGCGGTGCAGAAGACATAAGTAATGCAATCCACTGAGCATTTGCCTGCTTGATGTAGCCACTCAGTGGTACGTGCTGCGAGATCTGCATACTTCATGGCAGGATAGTCCTATGCACAAGCGTCAGAGTGAAAGCCCTGGTTCGTCGTATGGATTGTCTGTATATCGGCAATGTCTCAGCACGGACCGACGGTCGTGAGAGGATCTGCTAAACTGCTCGCGAGAGAAGCACGGATGGTGGGTCTGATGCAAGCCGAGCCGGCAGATGGAGATGCGGCAAGGCAAGGCGGAAGGATTGCAGAGCTTGCAGATAATGCTCGAGAACAACAACTTGCGGCTGATTGTCATCAGCTCTCGGAATCCTTGAATACTTCAAGTGAGCAGTCAAGCGATGGCCGCATGAGCTCGCCGAGAACCGCCAGCTATAGGCCAAGAAGGAAGAGGAATGTTGAAAGCACACTCGAGCATAGACAGCCAGACTCGTGTGGCCTTTGTAGATTGAATTGCCGCAGAACACGTGAAAGCGTACAAAACAGCGATGTGGAGCGATTGACCAACACCTCGGGAGAGCCAGATGTATTCGGTCAGGCGTCTCACACGGACACACGGCATACTGCTTCCTTTGTACGCCTCTCCACGCAGGCCTTTCTGAGCTTGCGACTTGAAGCAGCACTTTAGAGGCTGGAATTCCTACATGGACTGCTGGAATTCTGAAGAAGTGCCGACTTCATTCTGGACTGTAATCTTGGAAGCCAAAGTGGACACTATCCGAACGTGCAACAAATGGCAAGATGGCGACCAGACGGAAAGGCTTGAGAGCGGTTATCAGAGCGCTGTTCCGTCGCTATTGCCTGCTGCATCCCAAATTTTGAGTCGTCAATGGTATTCTACTGTCCTAAACGCGAGTCCCTCTCGCATTGCTCGCCATCTGGCCGATCAATACGCGGCCTGTCTCGATCTGCTTTCCGGCTCGAAGAATCGAATCGCAGAGCCTTGATGTACAAGTCTACATCCCAAGCTGAGCAGGTGCACGGTTCAGTAGAGCGTGGAGCAGTCCGAAGCACGAAATTCGCCAAAGCATTGCCAGCCCAGAATCATGGCACCATGTTTGCTGTCGATTTTTCGGACCTGACGTACAGCTCGCTTCCACAATCGACGGAGTGAGGCAGCAACAGCGCTCGGGAATAAGAGAGCAGGCAAACATCAAGATGTGGCTGTGACTACTCAGCAAGACCAAGCCAGGTCGAAACCAGCTATCGTATCAGAGCGGCCGGGTTTGTGGCCCTCGGAACCCATGAAGCAGCCAGATGGACATAGCACAACACCACCCATACGCTACGACGTTACGTTATGGCCTGGCGTTGCAATCGCTTTTCGATCTGAGCTTGGGACAGCGTTTTCGCACGCACTTCTCCACCCGCATGTCGAAGCTGACGGGAGGCTTCGGAGCCTGCTGACAGGCTTGGCCTTGCGATGATCGAGAGATCTGCTTGAGATGACATTTGGCACCAATGCTTCGATACTGCTTTCGGAGGCGTGCATGTTCCAGGTCAGCACTACATGACTGGGAGTGATGACTGGCAGTGAGTCTCCGTTCCGTGGCTTATCGAGCATGGAGACAGCAAGGTTGCGAGGACTCCCAACGCGCAAGGCGGCTGATCTCCGCGATGGAGGTGGAAGGTTGACGTTCGAGTATGAACTACTCTAAGTGTCACTAAATCGAGCGTGGCAGTCGACGATTTGTACTTGCGCTGCACTCAATGAAGACCATGCAGCGAAACTCGTCTTCTGGAACCTTGACATGAGTTGAGAACTGGAATCACGACATGTTTCGGTCGTCGGGCGAGAACTTTCCTTAAAGATGTTCGGGAAGAAGGACATTTAATGCTCATCGCTCCTAGATCAATCTGGTCAATGCAAGAGCACATGTGCAGAACACCCTTCATACGATTGTATTCTACCGCGCCGGGCACCTTATTCTGATGTCTTCGCGATTCGTGAGGAAACCACCTGCCGTCGCCTACGCACACCGGCGGGGTCGATGCCTTCGCAACTTTGCTCCTTCTCTCGCAGAGGAGCAGCGCTACGAAACTTGCTCAGCTGCCTGACGTGACGCAATTCTGATTGCCCCATGCTGTTCGGCCTCAGGATGCCTCGTCCTCCACGACTATTCCAGACCTTTCGCTCTTCCTCTTCCTCTTCCTCCCACCCAGCACCAACACAACACATTCCCATCCCACCCATCTTCGCCATCTCCCTCGCCTGGTCCTTGTCAGCCTTGCTAATGATGTGTGAGCTCTAGATCGTTACCGTCGTGAAAGCCCCGGGGCCTGCTGCAGCAGTAGAACGTCGTCGTCGTCGTCGTCGTGCTCGTTGTAGTGACGCCCAGTCGTGATCACCCACCCAACACCCTCTCCAACACTAATCGACTCACTTCACAGGGCAGCAGGACAAAGCAGACAGAGCTCTATAGCTTATCTAGCTGGCGGATCGTTGGGAACTCTTCAAGCCCGAGGGTGAGGATGGACGGCAGGGAATGAGCAGGAAGCGATGGTGCACACCGGCGGTGACTGGGCCTTGGGAGCACAGGACAGCGACATGGTGAGTACGACACCCTTCTCCTTCACAAACCGATGCTGACACGTCGACAGTGGAAGATGAGATTGAGGCGGTTACATCGAGGTCTCGAGTCGACGGCGAACTAGCAGGCAGCGACATCGACTGCAGCGTCAAATCGCGACGGTGAGTGCAGCAAAGATCCGCACTTCCTCTCAGAGACTGACACCATCCACAGAAACATGCTGCAGGCCAACAGCGACACCAGATTGCGACCGTAGTGCATCCAGCATCCGCACTCCACCGTCAAGGCTGACGCCGGACACAGCATCGTGCCGCAGGCCACCGACGCCCACCTGAGCTGGCAGACAGCGACTCCAAATTGCGACGGACGGTACATCCACCCACACCCATCTCTCATTTCATCTCAGAGGCTGACGACATCTGCAGCAGCATGCGACGGGCCATCGACATCCGCTGGCTGGGAAGGGATTGTCCACACATCGCACCACTCTCGAGAAGTCACCTCAGTCCTCACGTTGTCGAAGTGCCGTTCGCTGATCATACATTCAGCTACTGCCCCGAGTCGCAGCCGTCGACGATCCTCCGACATCTACCGCGCACCGCTCTTGGGAAGTCACCTCGGTCCTTTGCCGTCGAGACACCGTTCGCTGATCACGCCTTCAGTGCTTGCTTCGAGTCACGGCCGTAGACGGTCGTCCAACATCCACAGCGCACCGCTCTTGGGAAGTCACCTTGATCCTTCGCCGTTCAAAGTGCCGTTCACTGATCACACCTTCAGTGCTCGCTCCCAGTAACAGCCGTCGATGATGGGCCAACAGCAGCGAACCACTCTTGGGAAGTCATCTTCGGACCTCTGCTCCTCGCACATTCGCATCCGCTGATCAAGTTGCAGGGTTTTCGGTCGGCATTTATCTGTGGGGTTGGCTTCAGAAACGCTCGCCATTATTGTCTATTGGCATGAGAGTGTTCCCGATCATCGCTTCGTGCTTTGTGAGGGTTGGTAGTGACAGCTTGTCAGGTTGAACTGCAATATTGGGTATGGGTGCTTGACTGGAGTCCCGGGCGCTTGCGCCTGGTCCATTGACCTGCGGACTCCACGCTCAACACTCCATCACCCCGTCACACTACGCCGTACATGTTGTCTTGGGCCGTGGCCTGGGCAATGAGTACAGCTTGAATCGGTCAAGTCAAGGCATCGGCAGCCGAGGCCTTGACAGTCATTGCAATTTTCGCAAGTATAGGTTTACCTGGCGTTTGGTCAAGCACCAGCTCGGCGCAGCAACAGACCTTGTCTGATCTTCGGTCCTTGGTCAACTGCATGATGAGCTGAGGTGGGCTCATGGCTCTCGCTCTTGCCCGTGTCATGTCATCCTGCCGGTGTTTTACTGCAAGTGTCTTTCACCTCTCTGTCGCCCTGTGGAGCAGTACAATCACCGATCTTGTGGACACCTATTTCTGTTAGCGGCTCAATGGGAAGAAGCAATTACGTATCGAGACTTTGCGTCCGCACACCTGGGAGGCATGTAAGGATGCCACTGCGAAGACTTTGCTTAAGTGGCGCAAGGCGCTGTAGGTCGAGCAGTAGATGTACCGACATTTGATCTCGACGTCGCCGATAGTCTCAAGTAATGCAAGTGCCGCAGCTTACAACGACCAGCACGGGAAACAGATGTACCCAAGTATTAGACAAGAACGACAACCTCATCTGTGCAGCGGCAAACGAGGGTTCGTCGAGCGAAAAGATTTCTTTTTCTCGAAAACCCAGGCGATGTATTAGCCTTGGTAGATGTTTGATGGCACCGAAAAGCTCAGCCAGCATTCCATCTTCAGCTCAGATCAAGCATTTGGCAAGAGCACAATGTTTTTGATCCAGCGAAGCCAAGGCATCATCATGTTGACTGGACATGAGGAAGACAAGACGGATTTTCCGGGACGTTCTACTACGATGGAGAAAGAAAGCTTCACAATCTTTTCAAGCCGGCTCGTTGACACCACAGACCACTGCAGACATGTGCAGAGGTTGCACATCGCTTTCAACGAAGTTGTCTCTCGCACCTGCTCATAGCTATAGCCGAGCTCCCATGAGACAGGCCACTTTGAGCCCAGTTGGAGATGGAGACCCATCGTACGGCTCGCGTTCTGAAACTGCACCGGTCGATCATCCCGTCTCTGAGTCGTGCTCAGCAACGGTTTGAGCAAAGGTGTTATGCGATACCCTTTTGGCTACGGTGCTCTCCCGAAGTGACCAACCTAGAGCGTCTGGCGAAACGCTCGAATCGATTCCACTCTTGTGCAGATGCTTGCTCGAGCTCATTGCGCCTCAGGCCGTCGAGACGAGCGGCGACGGTGAGGCTATGACATATTGGCTGCTCGCCAACTGGGCGCAGTGTCTCGGCAAGGAAATTATGCGTGCACATTGCCGGTCGGCGCAGAAGTTACAACACAGTCATGCGGAGAGTCTTGTGCGAATATTTGCAAGACAGAAGAGAGGACGTCGCTGTCGAGAAGCAGTTGGAAATGCCAAGAAGGAGGTCGTTGGCACATTTGCTCAGCAGGCGAAAATTGCGCGGCGGAGAAGAAGAAGCATGTGGTGGTGGTCTCCAGCATGAGCTAGATGTAGCGCGGGATGGACTTCCTGTGTCATTTTGGATAACCAAGGAGCGAGAAAGCGAAGGAATGTTGACTAGTGTCCGGAGGTGTTCGTGTGTGCGACTAAAGAGTTATCGTAGGCGAGGAAGCGCAGACAAAGTACGCCACAAGAAGCTCCTCGCAACGACCCTTGAAACGCAGCCAGGCGAACAATTGGAACGAATCTGTACAGTCGAGTAACTCCAAGTACTCCAGCTCGAGCAGTCGCCATCGTTCGCAAGGATACTATCTGAGAGAGTGGTATGAGTAGTATCATGTCCAGGCCGGCGCATAAAAGGTCGCCAATTTGGCTGTGAGGCCGTGCTGGAAGAGATCTGCTTTGATGATGCTACAATGATTAGACTCATTCCATTGGCCACTCTCTGACATCTATGAGCTTCGGTCCTTCGTGCATCCTCACATCATGGCATCTACGTGAACAGGAGGTCATCTCGTCGTTGCAGTACTAGAATGAGGCTCGCTGGAAGGATCTGGAGGAACGCTCCTGCAGTATGAGGGCAGAAATGCGTCGACATTGTCCTGTCGATCGTAATAGTGAGGATCAGCAGAGATATGTCGAGATCCATGATTTCCCCAGGTGATGTCAAATGTTCAGCATCGATCATGCCGGCGGGTAGCAAATGACAAGTACAGCTTGGGCCTGGTTGGGAGCGACAGTCGCCGCCGCAGTCAGAAAGGGGCGTTTCGAGATCTGCATCGCAGCGCCGGTAATACTTGACAAGGAAAGGCCGGCCCTGGAAACAAAACTCGTTCGTTCCTTGGAATTAAGCAGAGCATGTAGTTGTTGTGCTTCTTGATCCCGATGCCCAATTGCGACCGCTTGCCGGTGTTCAAAGGTAGGAAGAACTACCCTTGAAGAGGTAGATCCAGTATCATCTCGGTAGACTCGTGCGCTCAACCTTTCTCGCAAGATGTATCCCGTAGGTGGTAGACTGCTCAATGATGTGGCTAGCCTGACATTGGAGCGGAGAGACGCCGCTTACTACACGCTGAGTGTGAGTCAGAATGTCGACCTCGTTGCTTGACAAGTTTCAGATGGCCATGCTGCTGCTTTGAGAAGTGTACAGAGTCTCGCCGGCTCGGCGTTTCGGGCTGCAATGCACTGAACACCAGACACAGCCGCATCCAAGTTGCTTGGCGTGCGGCAGTCATCGCCATCATCCATTCCTGAGCACCCAGGTGATAGGTCTGTGTTGTGGTACCGTTCCAATTAAGCGTCATTGCTGAGGTCCTGTCTCCAGAACGTGGATAAGTAGCTTGGTAAGTATCATCCACGTCCTGACTGACTGAGGCTTCCCTGGCATTGAAGTTACTGCGATTTTTGAATTTCTGTCGGATAGATTTTCGTTCATAGTCGGTCGAGATGCGAGGAGCTTTCTGGAGTCATATGTGCTTGTCGAGCAGAAACTTGGCCGCTTGGGAGACGAAAGCCTCTTCACCCGTCCTCGTCCTTATGACCTCCTCGCAGGGTATGCCTCGACCCTCTCGGCAGATCTGGTATGGCTGTCAAGCATGATCTCGGCGCGCCGTTGATGTCGCTGAGAAAGTGATGGGAAGCTGTGGGAAGCTTGAGGAAATGTGAGAACTTGATGACTAAGAAATCCAAAGCGAATATGCTATTCTCAATTTCAAAAACCCTGATCTTTTTCGAGCCTCTTGCGCTTGCCTCCCTTCTAACGCGAATTTCTATAGAAACGCTCGAGTTCCGCTCGATATACTTAGTAAGAATTACTTAAATATGTAGTAAAAACTAGCTTATAAGCTAAGGACTCTATATATAATAATTTTATATATTAATACGTTGTTTCTATAGAGATATCGCCGTCGCTATCGCTCGTCGTCGTCTCTTTAAAGTTCTTGCGAAACGCGCTAAGCGGACGTCGCGAAAAATCTCCGAGAGATTCGCGAAAATTGCGACGAGTCCCGCGACGACGCGACGTCTATAAGATCTAGTAAAAGCGCAACGAATACTATATATATAATTCTAATTCATATATCTACGGATTACTTAGATCCTAAGCTATCTTCTAATATATATTTAGTAAAATATTACTTAGTATCTTAAGCGGAATTGTATATTTTATCGAGAATTTACGAGATTCGAGAGGTAGCGAGAGAGGCGGCTCAAAAAGATCGGGGTTTTTGAAATTGAGAATAACTCTCGCCGTTCTGGTTTGGGCAAAGTTGGAAAAATGACAACGTCCATGACTTCCACCTCTGCTTTTCTACGTGCGGCAAAGGCTGTGCAGGTCCAATCCTCCTCACTCTTTTCGGGCCTCGATCGCGCTTTGGCGTCTTCCAACCCGACCCCTCTGCATGCTTAAGTCTTCGCGCTTTCGCGATGCGTTATGGCGCGCGTGTATGGCCCGCGAGAGTTGAGGCAGAAGAACAGTACAACAGCAGAGACAAACGATTACGCGAGTGGACGAACGGCAGATGCAGGCATGGTCAACAGATGGGAAAGGGTCACGGGCGCAAGAGAGACGCAGGATACACCTGAACAGTCACAACGTACTCGAGAGCCTTCGAAGGACAATGTGTCTGATCTGGACTTCCTCCTTCAACGTCTCCAGAGCGACGCGCCTCGAGAAATTAAGGAGAAGGAATGGCAACCCATCGTTACCTCCAGACATGGCTTTCACAGGAGGCCGATGTTGCCACCAGTCCGGAGCTGCGAGATTCTGTGCCTCATCACGGATCTGAGCTAACAGGAAGGCATGTGCAGTCTGACACTCACCTCCGTGAAGAACAACAGCAAGAGGAAGCAACCAACCAAGACTCACCCCTCTCGTCGCAGCTATTACCACTGCCACGCCATCCCTTCGACTTCAGCTTTCCGACCCTTAGCATCGACGGGAGCACTGACGAATTGACCGCACACCAGACCCGGAGGTATCGCACTCCTCCTGCCGCCCTCAGTGCTCTCGGCGCCAAAGCTAGAATGGCCGCTCAGACACATCCAGCGAGTGGGTCAGCTCGCAGACCAACGACCAGTAGGAGCTCATCGACAACGAGTCGGGCAGCTCGCAGACCAACGACCAGTGGGAGCTTATCGACAACGAGTCGGGCAGCTCGCAGACCAACGACCAGTGGGAGCTCATCGACAACCTCTGCGAGATTCTCAACGATGATCACGACACCGCCATGTTTGGAGGTAACGATGGGCAAGAAAGATGCTCGAGTGTGGACGGGATCGGTGTTGTTTTTTGCGGGTGACGAGTCCGGCTTGAGCCTTCAGGTAACAGGCTCGCTTGGGTGGTTCGGTTTTGGTTTGCTGAAGGCGTCGGCCTTTCGGCCTGAGTGCCATTGGATCAGCCATCTCGAACGTGGACCGTCATCCACGTCCAATATCACCTCGGCGGTAAACAGGAAGGCCAGCCTCCACTTTCGGTCGAGGTCTACGCCCGCGAAGAGGGTAGGACCTGTTTCCCGGGCGTCAGAGCTGCGTCAGGCGGCTTAGGCCTTGCTGCAATTTCGCAGCACTTCTGTAACCACTCACCTCGTGGTGGAAGAGTCGATGCCGGAGAGCATAGCTGTCTAGGCTTAGGATTGGTGCTCTGGCTACCATCACGTCTCCTCAGCACGAGCGGACGTTAGAAGCCCGTCGCGCTGTGGAGCTGCCCTTTCTCGAGCCTCTTCCTCCCGTCGATCTTGCCGAGCCAGCGAGTGTTATCAAAGCGATAGCGGGCTCAGTCACTATATACAAGTCTACGCTTTAGGCGGTGCAACGTCGGGCGGACACCCTTTCCGGCTTCCTGCGCAGCCTGATAACCATTTGAGAGTTCACGAACTTCGCCCTCAAGGCCACCTCGACGACTCCAGCTCCTACTCAAGACGGCGCCAAGCTTGCAGGGATGCTCGCCACTGTTGAAAGCACGCTCCGCACCGTCGTTCCTGGCACAACATGACATGCGAAGATGTCGAGAATGCGTGCCGAGATGCAACAGCAGCAGCAACACTCGGCTCGTCAGCATCGCACTGAACCGAAATCGCTGGAAGGGCTGAAGACACGGGCTACAATGAGCATCTTTTGCGTATGGTTGACCGCGCCAATCGGACTAGTTACTTACCTGTGGACTACAATACTACCTTTCAGCCCGTGAGCGACACTTCATCAGCACTGCCGCCGCATTCTCTCCAAAAATTCGACTCGACCGCGTGAGCCAATCCACTCCGCGACCCATTCCTCTCACGCCACATCACCATCGGTCCTGTCGCAACGCCACGAGCAACGCGCAATAATCAGAGTGTCTGTCTGCACGAATGTCAGCATACTGAACATGGTACAAACATTCCCGAACCACAGCTGAAATGGCGTCCTGACCAGCGGTGTTGGCCTCGTAATCTCTGCCCTCTCCTCAATTCCTCCTCAGGTGTTGTGTATCACGAGTACAAGTGCAGCCATTATCCCAACGCTGAGTAGGAGCGTTTTTCAGACTATGCACTGTATTCACTCCAGGCTTTTAGAGTACCGGCCGACTTGTCCTCCGAAGTGATCGAACAACAAAGCTTCAGCAGTGACAACACCGTAGACCCGGAAAGAACGGATCCGGTCCAGAAATAGGACAAATGAATGGCAAGTGGGTAAGAGGAGGAGCAGGCAGAAACCTTGCAGTCAACGCACTCGTGCGCGACAGATGTCTAGACAAAGAGCGTTCACGATGCCTCACTTGGCTAATGGCGACCGAAGCCGTAGATGCGCCAATGCTGTACGAAGTCGAAGAAACGCTCGCCACCCATATTGGAGCGGATGGTATGAGATCCATGATTGCCAGATTTAAAGACCTCGCTACGACCTTCATGATTCTTGTCTGCGTCAAGGTGCTTCATTACCCCAGAACTACAAATCTAGCAGGATGGGCTTTCCAGTCGAAGGTGACCATGCCCTCGCAGACTGCACCACCAATGCCTTCGAGCTTCAACTCTTATGCTGATGCTCCATAGCGCCTTCGAGCCGCGAACCGTTACCTTGCAGGAGGATGAAGCGCTCACCAATGATGACAGTACGGCTGATGACGTTCCGGTCATGATTGCAAGCAGCGATGTCAGCCACGCCGAGTGGAGTCTGAAGCCAGCGACTCCCATGTCAGGCTCTGAGCTTGGCTGCGTGCATCTGCTGAAGCGCCTACTGAAGCTGTCGCGATCGAATCACAAGCGACTCGTGAAGTCAAGGAATGGAAGCGCCACTGGTAGCGCCAAAGCCGTCGTAGGCGATGAACAAGGATAACAAGATGCTCACAAGAACAGGCTTTCATCGTCCTGAGATGCGTCGAAACAGTCAGCAAGTGGGAGCATAATCTACCTCATCCAAGAAGAGCTCGAGCGGTCAAGCAAAGCCGCACTCCAAGCGTCGACATCGACGGAGAAGTTGAGCGAGTCCGGCCCGAAGTCATGTCAAACCTGGACAGGCGGTCGCCCGCTCAGGTTAGGAGTCGTGGCATTCAAGACATTGCCAATTATAATCTACGCACCGCGATCGGCGGGCTTTGGGTGCCGCGGCAACACCACATCGTCCAATGCGCTGCCTGTGCCGACAACATGGAGTTCCACCCTGCCACGTCCATCAACACCAGAACTACGTTCCAAGGGTCAGGAAGTAAAGATGGATGCCGAGAAGAACAAGGACTGCCTAGAGGGCTTGTGGCACGAGAGGGTCGACAAGCCTACCCACGCGTACGGCAACGTCCAGGACTGGGTGTTTGTTGCGTGAGGTATACTACTTATCCCATAATGGAAATACCAACACATCCTAGCTCTCAAGTCTATCCTCGATTACGGCTACGTTTCCGACCTGTCCCTAAGTTGCCGCGACTCACTCCTCCACGCCGCTTACTCCAACTACCAGAAGCTGCCGAGTAGGCCTGATGAGACCGCCGCCTATCGAGGCGACTCGAGGCCTGGCTCGACGAGCGCGGAATTTCAGTTCCACAACCAACGGCCCTCTTCTCCAAATGGCCTTGGAGACGGGACGTAGAGAAAATCGGAAACGAGATGTCGTTTTCTGCCTGAGTGTTGGTGAGGTGGGCTGAGGAGCATTGTCTAAAATCCAGGCAGCGTGCTGCTAGTGGCTGTTTGGATGATGAAGTACCGGTGATCCAAGAGAGATTTGCACGCAGGGCAGCACTCACAATCGTGCGGCCTCTTCTTCAGCACGCGGCTCGACTGCAGTTGAGGGTGCAGAACCGGTCGGAGTTCAGCGTCCAGAAATGTGGCCCGCCGTCATTAATGCCTCGCTTGTGGCCTGTCGAGGGAGGAGCAACTACTTTCAATTCATCCGACGAGCCTACGTAGATAGGAGCGCTGCAGCTGTCGTTCTCTCAGACCGAGACATCTCAATATTTCACCTCGCGAATCTGCTAGATTGCAACTATTCTCGCTCTTTTATCTGGCCTGATCGTCAACCATTCAAAGGTCATTGCGTGTGATGCCATCCAGAAGGATCATGTGGCACCCGTACTCTACAAAAGCGGACTCATACCGTGCTCCGCATGCCGAATGCACTGGATCAACACCTATCATACGTTACTCCAGCAGTCGATTTCTGCTTTATTCCCAACACTTTATGGTCGCATGGGTGAAATACGATTTTCGTTCTTGAGCTCGACTACATGTCAGAAGTCCATGATTTCATTTTCGCAGCTGATGATTTAGGAATACGTCCAATGAACGAGCAGATTCCTATCTAGATACGAAGCACTATTTTAATATCTGCTCAGAAATTTGCCGACAGCAGGATCGATATCGCTAATGTAACGGTCGCAAAAGTCTTTGCAGGGTCGCACAGCAGTTACAACGACATTAGCAGGTACTACGAATTGCCTGGCCGCAGCTTCAGCTTCCATGGCTCACCATCAGCTCGAGAATTTGCAAGCTCGCCTAATCATCAAGACGATGTGCCTACTGCTAATCTAATGGCGATTGACTCACTCAGCATTATGGAGCCTCCGCAATCTCATACGCGACTCAACCTTTTCGTCCTCGCTGATTGTCTTCAAACCTGACAGCAGCACTGCTCCATCTAAGAGGACTGGCTTTACTATCATCAATACCAAGGGTCCCAGTTCTCCTCTCATTGCTTTACAGATGTATTAATAAGTGGAAACGAGGATGGACATGATGTTTACTGCATCCTGTCTGGCACATCAGATAGAGCGCAACTATACTACACGTACATTTGCATAGCTCAGGCCGACAGCCTGAAGACTGACCTCTGGTAGTCATTGCAACTAGGAACACTGTACTTTTGGAGAAATCGAAGGTTGAACAAAGCGAACCCTCTTCAGGTCCAATACGAGAAGATCGTTTTCGTTGATTTGCTCTTTGCTGATGGCGCGATCGCACAAACGACTCCTGTCGCCCTGACACTCGCGTGCAGCCGATCACACCAAACGAGTGAGCTGGCTGGGCCCCAGATGTGTGCTATGGAAATGTGTGTCGAGATGATTCACCGACCACTGCACGTCGCCTCTGTGAACCAGGCATCGATAGCGAGTCGTTGTCTGCTATCGAACACAAGATTGCACTATTGGCACTCGACTTCCGCTTACAGTGCTGCTAATCTTGAGCATCGATACCAGCCAGTGAGCGGATATACATGCCCAGAAGACAGCACCCACACTGGCCTCAATAGGAGATTGCATGGCCTGATATCACCATTTAGTCATTCGCCTGGCCATACCACGCATACGACGAGTTGGGAACGTGGATCAAAAAGAAAGTAAGAGCACGTTGGAGATGGCGAGGAGGCTGCGACGGGTATAGCTGCTACGGCACTGCAATCCCCAATGGCATCGTTCTGACTTGATTTCCTGAAAGGTCCTATACAACAGCTTCGCTACGTAGCGTAAAGCAGGAAGAGAGCCTCAATGCAAAGGTGCGAAGCCATACCGAGTGCACGGAAACTGTCCTCCTTGATCTCGCCTACTGCTCACGATACCGCCTCGACAACCGCAAGCACTACGTATCCATGGCTGAGAATCATGGACCTGGAGAGGAGACTTGCGCCTTGGTAAGCATTGAGACTATGCTTCATGACCCTGTCGTGCTTCCGCGCCTGTGACTATACGCACCCAACTCCATCGTCGCCGGCGGCTTTGAAAGTCGAACCCGCAAATGCTACTTGGCAAAACGATATGCATTGCTCGACGAAAGATTCTCGAGCAGAAATAGCTACAAGGTGCGTTGAGAAACTCGTTACTCACACGTCTATAATGCCTTGTACCCGCTGGCATCTCACCGTGCGATGTCCATCGTCGCACTTCAAGGAGGTATCATAAGCTGGAACGATTCTTTTGTGAAATGGGTTGGCATAGCGCAAGCACAACGATCGAACTCCAGTCCATGGACATCGCATTTACAACCTGCCTACTGTTATCAGGCACGAGGATGATCGTCCTTATAGTAAGAAAACTTAGGCTTCGGTTTCGACACTCGAGGCGCCTAAAGGAAAGCTCGTCGCACGGAGAAGGTCTCGATTCCACCATACGGCACGTCCAAGAATGATCTGGTTTAGGAGGCTCTACGCAGTGCTTTAACTATCGGTGCAGCTCAAGATCGAGTTTCGTAGCAATCGAAAGCTTTCGTCGAAGCCGATCTGGCTCTTATTTTGAACAATATCTCATACATGGCCCGAAAAATCTATCTGATCCTGGCCTTTCGGAGATCCGATGAGTGTCATGCATAATAGCGCTCATAAGCTATTACAAAAATGCGTCATCGTGGAACATGATTCTGTTCTCGAAGAATTCCCTGGGTCGCGTTCGATGTACGCCAATCTGCAACTTCCTCGTGCCGCCAGTACTCACGCGTATTCTTACCGATGTCCTGTAGCGCGCGTATAATCGGTGTCTTTATCATGTCGCATATTGGCGTGCTTCTGTCAAGAAAGTGGTATCCAGTATGAGGGTTTTGACATAGTAAGCTGTGAAAGTTACCAATAAAGTCCGAGTACAATATACATGGTTCCAAGAATTCGGCGAGACCGTCCATGGAGCTCCTGGAAATGTTGATTGATGCCAAGTCTATGACTCTTTCCGATGTTGTCGATGAACATCAAGTCTTGACTAATCTGGGAAACATCAGCGTAGCTAACCCGTCTAGCTTTGATGCTCGCCAGCTTTTGCTGTCAAGACAAGTGTTAGTCAGTGACCAATCTATTTGAACTCTAGTCACCAGTTCCAGGATCACGGTTGTGTTTCTTTTGATGACCTTCAAATGCTATAATGTTGCCGCTGCCGTGTCTCGGCAAAGCAAGAGGGCCCCATACGCGAGGCGCTGCGGCTGGGTGCCATCCATGTAGTGTATGGAAGGAGACAGAACCATCAAACGCCTAACCGTATTTCGAAAAGCGGAAGATTTCCGAATGATTCATGAAAGCCACAGTACCAAGGTCCAACGGAGACAGCATCGATTGTCCTTGGAGATCTCCTGAAGAAAGCCAAATTCTTTGTGATCGTTGTGTAGATCTTTGATTACGGAACTCATACCACCCCAAGGATCGCAGAAAGAGATGACTTATTTTTACAAAGATTCCTAGTCGGGGAAATGCTTGGGTGCGAGGTTCTTTGGGGCCAATGATCTAGAAAACAACATGCCTCTGATCTTTCTTTGCTGGGCGGTCCTCGGGTATACGCGGCTTGATTTTGAGGTGTACTGCGTCGAAACGTATTTGAGGTTTTGTAGGGTTTGTGCTGCGTAGATGCAGTGTTACCAGTCACAAGAGTTCAAGTTTTCTTGGCTGTGAACAGTCCCGGTATAGCGAAACAGGTGCACGACTGGGTGAAACTTTGAGCACATTCGTTGCAAGGATGCAATTCAAGTCAAAGCGAATGGGTTTCGATGCCGCTCGAGATCGTAGAACGAGTAGAAGCGTGCGGCGCAGTGCGTCCACGTACGACGCCGCTCGTCATGACCATGCCCTTCATGTTGATACAGATCGAACTCCTACGCAGAGACCACGACAAGTCCACGGTGAATTGAGAAGTGGTGTCGGTCGATTATGCGGGCTCCAAGTGCCGGGCAAGAAGAGAATCGACGGCCTAGATAGTGCCCGCTTGTGGTCTGAATCAACGAGTGAAGGGCACATCATGAATAGCCACTGAATGTCGAGTCTGAAAGAAATGATCGAGGGCTCTCCAAAGACGCCGTGAGTATTTGATAGAACCGTGAAGACACCGCTTCTGCTCTCAGAAGCGCACATGTTCCGAAAGTCTGGATCGTTTGCGAAAGCTTTCCTAGTTTGGTGTCTCGCGCGTAGCACGCAAGATCTCCAGTAGTCAGCACCTGAGGGTTGGTGGCTCGGGATGCAGCGTAGAGCGCACACATTGACCCGAAAGACATGACTTTCCCTTTTTGCGGACCCGCTTGAGGTCCGTCGAATTCCTCATCGCCGGGCACTGGACCTCAGCAGAGGAAATCGTTGAAAGCAATCCGGCGAGGCTCGCTGTGCTTCAAATGCTCGCGACATTCAAGGCAGAGTTCCGCTTGTGCCTGCGCCAGTGCTCCTCCAATATTGCCGCCCACAGGAGTCCTTTGAGGTGCGCGCGTATGACCGGCGGAGCCGAGACCATCTGCTGATAGGGAGCTGAAAGATGCGGTCGAGCTTGAGTCACGAGTCCAAGATCGTATGCAGTTCTTATTGGTCCAGCTTCTAAAGGGATGTATAGAGTCATGGAACTTCTCGAAGAAGTCGAACGCCGGAATCAGTGGTAGCAGCTGTGCAACAACCTCAAGGATTCGGTCGATTATGTCAAAGACTGGATCGGTATTACAGCCCGAGCTCGCCAACACCGAGTGGGCGCATATCCGTCTCTTCCAAAGCTCTAAAGAGTCGATGATCCCTCCAAGAGTCTCCGCTGCTTCGAAATTCTTCCCACCAAGTCCTTACGTTTCCTAGCCCGATCGCCACTTTGAGCAAGAGGTCGCATGCAACCCTACGAGTAGAATTCCTCGCGCTGACGACAAAAGTGCTTGAGTACCACATCACGGAGCTCCTCCGTCTCTTACTCGAATGGCTGCGTTACCAAAGTCTCGCTGCTCATGCCATTCCAAGAATGTGCGATGATGTTCCTTGTCTCCTCTGGCTCCCCGCATGGTTAGTGGATGCATCAGGATCAAACGAATAGTGATGCTCACCTAAAGCTTACCACCAATATGACATATGTAGAGCGTCTTCGACCGTTGCGCGCATTTGGCAACAATCGCTCTCGGGAGGCGCTTTGCAGGGAAGTCCGGTCATGTCATCGGGGTTTCAGATTACTGCTGATTCTTTCGGGGCACAACAAAGCATGCATATTAGAGATTTGGGACCAAAGTCCTGGTGGATACGGCTCAGGGCTTGTGGTTTGTTCCATGTTTCAGAGCAGAACTCATGATGTCTCTGTGTGTGCAGGATCGGTCGCAACTTTCGTAGAATAAGTGGAAAGCGGCTATGAGGAATTTTGCCTTGAAGTGCGAGCATGAAACTTCTCCAGCAACGATACCAGAATGCGCAAGTCCCAGAGAGTGCTCCTCTGCCAAAGTCGAGTTGCAGAAAGACAGCACAGATGATGACTTGATGCAGGACCGCTATCAAACAAGAACCTCAGTGAGGTAGGCCTGCTCGGCGCTTTGAAAGGTTGAGAAAGGCATGCGGCTGGAAGGCGACGACAGCTCAATCGCTGGAGAGTAGCGTTCCGTACACTGCAACCGGCGGATCCTCGAGCGTAAGTCGCGTCTCGTGAGGCTTGCTGGGGCGTATGAGTTGTTGGTACGACTAGCAGGAGCTGCTGTGTTGGGATTGCGAAAATGGAAAGCCATACTGAGATCAACGTGAGCGCAAAGCTGGCTCAAACTCAGGTCTCCAATGCGCTCATTCATCTCGTGCAGGTCTTGCTTTGCCAAGTGGTAATGCAAGTGTATTTGCTGCTCGCACCTTCCACTGCGACTGAGAGTTGCCGCTAGCCGTGCGCGCTAGGTATCGCCGTTGTACATTGATTGACCGGCACTTCTCTGCAATCGCCGCTTCAACTGTCTTTGCGCCATACACCGACCCTCCCGCGAGATGTGCAATCGTGATAGCCATGGCTCACGAATACTCCTCATCACCTCGACCTAGCAAGCGCAGAGCAGGAAGTCGCGAGGCACCAACAAGCCCGCGCACGTTCGGCCATTCGACACCGGTAACACATCACGGACCGCAGCGAATGGGCCTTGTTCTGACGTTGTGAAAGGTCGGATCGCGAGTGCAGGTTCCTGCCACTCCAGATTTCAGCGAAGACTCCATGTTCCAGAATGTAGTCCATGACGATCGTGCCCTGGAGACATGGCACGAATTTGAAATTGTGAGATGATGTTCATAACGATGGAGCCACTGATCTCCATCTGATTACATAGCAGAGCGAAGGCAGCAAGAGTAACGAGTGCGAGGTGGAACACAACAGGACTCTGGGGGCTCTCGGAGGAGAGATCCACAACCAACAAACCTATCTCGGCACTAGGCCGCCTCAAAGCAGCCCTCTTCCCAGTCGGAGAATCTCGAATCCAGGAGTCCACAAAACCACGCTTTCAAGCTCGGCAATAGCGAAAGTCATAGCCTCGATCAGTCCATGGTACACAGAAGAGACGCTGGAGACACTTGAATTCAGAAGCCAGGACCGATCCGAGACGTTTCGCACCACGGCATTCGGCATCGTAGAGCAAGGCGAGAGATTCCGTGCAGTGATCCTTGCAAAAGGCAACGAGGGAAATCAGGAAAAGGCGGATCTCCTGTTCGCGAAATTCAGCAGCATCATGACAGACGCATATCCTGATCCAAGTTACCTTAACGTCGTCGGCTTCCAGGAGTGCGTAGCACAGTATACAGATTGGAAGTCCAAATGCCTCGACGAATGGGATCTTGACCTGCCTAAGCAGCTTCGCTCTCGCCAGTTGTTGGTGGGAATTTACTCCAGAGTGAAAGCCGCTCACGCACTGGCAAGAAAGTGTGCGGCCAGACTTCATGCACCCGTACAGCAAGGCGGACAAGAGGTCCTTCTCCGCAATGCCATGCTCTATAATCGGCTGAAGGAGGCAGCGGACCAAGTGGACTTGGCCGACATCTGAGTATTCAATGCTGGCATTCAGGGGGGGTGGGGATGGAGCATACGATTCGTTCAGTCAGATCTGTCTCGCTCGGTGTTTTTCATATCCAGTATGGGGATTATGGCGGAAATGTTTTGCTTTCTTGCTTCGAGAAACAGACTTTGGGACTCGCGGGCTGGTGTCCGAGCTCCACAATGAACTAGGAAAGAGCTAAACCCAATTAGAAGGAACCAGCTCCAAAAGTCCCTTTGTTCCCCGGAAAGTATAGATTGCGGCGAATCTCGGAGGTGTCTATACCTACTACCTACTATAGTAATTTATATATAACTCGATAAATACTATACGGATTAATATTCTAATCGATATATAAGAAATAGGAGATATAGAGCTATAAGCTAATATCGATATTTAAGGATTATTAGCTATTCCTATAACTAAGAATTATCTAAAAGCTTATTATTAAAGTAATTAATATATCCTATCTCTCTATATCTCTTTATTAACTTAAAATAGTCTATAATACTTACTATCTTATAGATCTTTATATCTATATACTTAGATTACTATATAGTAATAAGATAGTTATTAGTCTCTTATTAGATTATCTTTAAAGCTAACTTAATAGTAAATATATAGTTCTTAAGTAGCTTCTTCTATTTATTATAAAGTAACTTAATTAGAGCTAACTAAGGACTATTTAGAAGATATCTAGTAAATATAATATCCTCTTCTTCTATCTAACTAGTAATAAGTAATCTAGTAAGTATATATAAAGGATTATTATCTTCTTAGATAATAACCTATCTACTAGGGTTATTATCTTTAATCTTCTTTATATATAGAAATAATAAGATCTTATAAATAATAAAAGTAATATAGATAAAGTCTAAGCTAGATTTATTACTAATACGCTTAGTATCTAGCTTATAGGAAAATAGCTAGTTTAATATAATACTTAGCTTTTTATAGGATACTTTAGCTAAATCCTTATCTTCTATAGTAGATATTCCTTAATAATAACGAGCTTATTTATACTATTTAATCCTAGTATTATACTTATAGATAGATCTCTTATATTACCTTATTTAGTAGATTATTCTTAGTTAAGCCGATCTCGTAGATAGTATAGTATCTTTAATTATTAATCCTATCGAGCTAAGGAGGGCCGATAGGTATAAATAGATTATAAACTATAATAGAAGCTATAAGGAATAGTAGGGGCTAAAGTAGGAATAGTAAGTATATTGTTTTCTCTATAGGTTAGGGCTAAACCTAAAAGGTATTAGCTTAGATTAGTTATATAATTGTAATTATATAATCTAGCCTATCTTAGTATCTCTTACTAGGTTACTAACTAGAGTATATATTCTAATAAATCCTCTTCTAGCTCTTAGTATTAGTATCTTCTATTTATTACTTAAGAGCCTTCTAGTTAGCTAAGTCTATCTCCTATATACTAATAGGCCTCTTAATAGTAGTATCTATAGTATAGGTAGTATTCTAGATCTTATAAGTAAACCTAACTCTCTCTTTATTAATATAGAGTATTATTTCTTTAGGGATAGTCTTCTTCCTATTTCTAAGTAATCTACTAAATACCTAGCTCTTCTTATTATAGTAAACGATTATAGTATTATTCTCGTATTATTTAGATACCTCTATATTATAGGCTTCTATTTCTTAATATATATCTTAGTAAGTATATTCTTCTTAATATATCTATTTCTAACTATCTCTTTATCTTACTAACCCTTACGATCGTTAGCCTTATAGTAAGCTTTATCGCGAGTAATATTAAATAGTATAGTATACTTAGAAGTTAGAATATTTATTAGAATATATAAGAGTAGGTTATAATACGTAGACTAAACTATTCTAAGTATAAGATACTTAAATCGATAAGGAAGAGAAAGGAGAGAATATAAAGGAGCTATAAAAGCTAGAATAGTCTAGAGTAGGCTAAGCCGGGCCCTCCTAAGGCTTAGTACGGCTAATATATAGTATACTACGTATAGGTCTTTATAACTATCCTCCTTTTAGGGATCGTTATCCTTAAGATTCTAAGTTTCTATATATCCTTACTTCCTAGGTTTTTTATATATAATCTAGACTACTATATTTTTTAGTATAGTATAGATTTAAGTACTAATCGCGGAAGTAAGGGATACGATTAGTTCTTCCGCTAATCTAAATTCCTTTCTATAACCTTAATAAATAAGGTAAGCTAGAAATACTATTTTTAGTAGTATAGATAGAGATACCTATACTAGCCTATTCTAGATTAGTATACGCTAACTTAGCGTAGTAAGTCCTCTCCGCTACTATCGTACGCTTCTCTTAGTCTATCTAGATCTATTTTAGTCTATTCCGCGCCGATCTATACTATAGCGACTAAGTAGTATAAGGAATAGACTAACGCTAGTATCTATAATAGTAATCTATATATTAACTATATCGCTCTAGCTAATATTACTATAGTTAAGTAGCTCTAGGTATAGCTCCGCCCTAAAATATCCTATTTTAGCCTATTCTAATCTATTTAGAATTTCTATAAGATAGCGAACTTCTAGAATAATAAGTATAAGGACGTCGATAGCTCTAGATTCTATATAAAGTACTATACCTACTATCTCTATACTAATAGCGAGTACTACGAGGTAGATATATCTATCTTAGTCTATTTAGGCCTATTTTAACCTATTTTAGTTCTCTAAGTCCTATTAAGACTATATCGATATCTTTAATACTACTCGCTATACCGCTATCGCTCTAAATACTAACGAAGATACTCTTAAGGCTATATAAGAGACTACTATAGAGCTCTACGATATAATTAGATAGTATATATACCTAGCTTAGCCTATTCTAGCCCCTACTAATATATTTCTAGTAATAAGCCCTCCTTCGCTAGTAAGGATAGTCTATACTTATATATAGGCGCCTCTACGCCCTCTAAGACTAGCCTACTTATAGCTAAGTATACCCGTAACGACTATAGCTTTAAGGTATATAAGCCTATTTTAGCCTAGTTTAGTCTAGCTAACTCTATTATAGCGTAAGGTAGATAATAATAAGGAGAGTACTCCCTAGATTCTAGCTAGTTCGAGTAGAAAGAAGCGCCTAATACCTACTCCTAGTATAGTAGATAGCGCTATAGATACTACTATCCTCTATAAAGTAAGCTTAGTCTACCTTACCCTAGTTTAGCCTATTCTAACCTATTCTAGTATATTAAGATCCTTAGTACTACTCTCTATACTATTAAGACTACTATCGCGGCCTAGACTAGGGCTACTATCCTTTCTCGCGCCCTCTCTAGCCTATTAGACGATATTATAGTCTCTTCTAATAAGATTAACGCTAAGGAGGACTAGTTTAGTTTAGTTATATATTATATAGGCTCTATAGGGCTATTCTAGCCTATTTTAGCCCTTTTCTTAGCCTCTTTAGTATAGTATTTAGGAAGATACTCTAGTTAATAGTATATAAATATATCTAATAAGACTTCTAATCTCTTTTCTAAGTTTTATTTTTTTTATTTTTTTTATTATAGAAGTCCTTCTATATCCGAAGGATATCTCTATCTATCTATACTAGCCTATTTAGGCCTATCTTAGTCTATTAACGCTCTCGGCGTCTCTTTATACCTTATCTAATCGACCTTTTATAGACGCGTATTACTAATCTACTAATATCTTTAATATACTCCTAGATATCTTTCTTAGAATTATATCCCTACTAGGATATCCTATAAATCTACCTTCTATCCTTATCGCGATTCTATTCCTTTATCTTCTTAACTATATAGATATCTAGATTGCCTAGGATAGGCTCTTCTAGATTATCCTAGGCCCTTATAGCTTTATCTACCTTCTTATATAGCTCGAGTAATAAGATATAGAATATTAGGTAGATTAATATTATTTTTACTAGCTCTAGAATATATACTATATCGCTAATAATCTTCGAGACCTAGTATAGGCTAATATACTTATAGTCTAACTTCTTTAAGGCTCTATTAGTAGCTAGGTTTCGGATAGATAGATATACTATATCCTCTACTATATACTTCTTTAGTATATAGTAGTAGTTATAGTATTTCGCTTAGTCTTCCTTAGCTTTTAGTAGCTTCTACTTAAGGGAAAGCTATATTTCGACTACTCGTTTAGCGAGCTACTCTATATCGGCCGAGTTACTATTCTTCTAGACTATTTTAGGCTATCTCGCGCTTAGTAGGTCTCGTACCTAATATATCTAGAATAGAGTAGCTCTAGTAGAGGAGTAACTTAAGTCGTTATATACGAACTCCGCTATACTAAGTAGCTTTACCTAGTTATCCTACTTATAGTAATAGTATATCTATAGGTATTACTCTATTATCTAGTTCTAACGCTTAGTCTAGCCGTTAGTCTAAGGATAGTAGGCCGTACTAAGGGCTCTATATACTCTAAGATAGTAGTAAAAGGAGCTCTAGTACTTAGATATTAGAATTAGCTCTCTATTAGAAGTAATTAACTTCGGTATTCTATATAGATATATAACTTCCCTTAGGAACGTATCTACGAGGCCTTTAGCTAAGATATCCTTCCTTACTAGAATATAATAGGCTATCTTAGAGAACCTATCTACTATTATAAGGATTAAGTTATATATCTAGTCTAGATATATACTTAGTAGAAGATCTATAACGAAGTCTAGTATTAGATCCTCCTAGGATATCTCTAGTAGGGCTTCTATATAGAGTTTACCGTACGGCTTATAGTATCTAGGCTTCGCTCTACTATAAGCTTTATAGCTCTTAGTATAGTCCTTAATATATCGTCGGATACCTAGCTAGTCGTATATTCTCTATACTAGCTCTATAGTTCTTTTAAATCTAAAGTAGTCTATAAGAGGATTATCGTAGTAGGTTCGGAGTATCTTAAGTCTATATAGATCTACTAGTATATAGATACGCTTATTAAGCTATAGTATACTACTCCTATCCTTCTATCTCGTTAGCTAAAGATCTTTCTACTAATCCTCGATCGCTTTATAAATCTATTAGACTATTAGGTCTTCCTACTAGGCTACTTAAATTCTCTAAAGAATATCGGTTTTATCTTCTACCTCTATCTATACTACCGAGATATACTTAAAGGATCCCTCCGGCTTCGCTACTATCTTTATAATATTAGTAGTAATACCCCTATCTATTATCGGGCCTCCTAGCTCTAACTAGGCCTATAAGGCTTTTAGAACCGGTTTAGAGTCTTCTTTAGCTATCTAGCGGCTAGAATAGTCGACGTCTATATAGTCCGGCCTCCTATTCGCTATATCTACTATACTATTAAGCTTATTCGGGATATACGTAATTATAAAGTTAAATATAGAGAGCTATTCTATCTATCTTACTTAGCGCCTTAATAGAGACTTAGTAGTTATAAACTATTATAGATTATTATAGTCCGATATTAGCTCTATCTAATATCTCGCGTCTTCGAGATAGTATCGATAGTACTTAAATATCTTAACTATAGCTAGTAGCTTAATATCGTATATATTATAGTTCCGCTCCGCTATATTTATCTTTCTTAAGAAGTATATAACTAGGAACTACTATATCTTAGCCTTAAACTCGTACTATTAGTATAGGATACCTAATACTATATACTCTAATATATTAGTTTCGATCTATATAGGCCTTTCTAGATCGAAGTACTTTAATATAGGCGCCGAGTAGAACGCCTCCTTTAGATCTTAGAACGACTTAAGCGCGTCGGGCGGAATATAGATTTCTATCGAGCTAAGGAGGGCCGATAGGTATAAATAGATTATAAAGTATAATAGAAGCTATAAGGAATAATAGGGGCTAAAGTAGGAATAGTAAGTATATTATTATTATCTATAGGTTAGAGCTAAACCTAAAAGGTATTAGCTTAGACTAGTTATATAACTATTATTATATAATCTAGTCTACCTTAGTATCCCTTACTAGATTACTAACTAGACTATATATTCTAATACTCCTACTTAGAATAGTTAGTCTCTAAGTCTAATCCGAACAAATATATATAATTTAGAATTTTAATTAGCTAATTAGATATAGTAGTCTCCTAGTTAGTATAGTATATCTAACTAGTAAGGTTTAATTCTTTAATCTAGAATTAATATAGTAGAACAAATCCTAATAATCTATTTCTATTATATTCTTTTATCTTTCCTTTTAAACTACTATATTCTACTTATATTTATATTTAGGAAAGATTCTAGGTTAGCTAATTAGGTATAATAGCTTCTAGATTAGTATAGTATATCTAATCTACTAAGTTTAATTCTTAGGCCTAGTATCTTGTTTGCTTAACGGCGTTAATCGCCTTTAAGTAGGTACTTTTATTACCTTTTATATAAGTTATAATTGCCTTATAAATTGCTAGAACTATAGCCCTATCTTTAGCTTAGTTAGGCTATTAGCTACTATCTCTTTTATTAGAGTATATTCTACTATAATCTTTCTTTACTACTAAAGATTTCTAACCTTATTAAAGCTAATATTAATATATTTTAATCTCTTATAGGTATAAGTATCTTTAATAAGAGTTAAAGCTACCTAGTTATTATCTATAATCTAAATAGGTCTAATCTTATTTACTATATTAGAATTTCCTTTAATTAGTAGTTAAAATAAATATTCTCCTACTAACTATATATAGTCTATCTCCCTTAGGAGTACTATAAGGAACTAAGATTGCTTTATATATATATTTATTACTATATACTTAGCTTCTATAGTTAATATAGTAACTAACTTTTACTTCTTACTTATCTAAGAAACTAGTAATCTATAGAGAAAGAAGATACTTCTAAGGATTAAGATTCTATTAGCTTTATCTATTATATAATTAGAGTCTAAATATCTAATTAGCTTTCCTCCTCCCCTTCTAAATATTAAACCTAGGCTTAGGAATAATCTTAGGTATCTAGCTAGTTTCCTAAGTACTTTTAGGTATCTCTTAGATAGATCTAATATATATAATCTAAGTCTTCTAAGGGTAAAAGTAATATTAGGTCTTATTATAGTTATTAGCTATATCTATATACTATTTTAGCTTTAGTACTCTATCTTATTATATCTCTCTTTATCTAAGTTAGATTTCCTTAGACTCTTATAGTTATTAAGAGGTAATAAGGTTAGGTAGGCTATTTCTTTAGTTATTCTAAACTTTATAAGGCTTTCCTAGATATAATATTCTTAATTAAGCTTTAGAGTACTATTCTTTCTATCTCTAGTAAGCTTTATCCTAAGAATTTTAGTTAGTTTACCTAGGTCTTTAATTTTAAATACCTTGCCTAGTTCTTTCTTAAACTAAAGAATATCTTCTAGTTTTAGTACTATAATAGGAATATTATCTATATAGGTTAAAACTATTAGGTTCCTATCCTTATAAATAAGTAAATATAGGTCTACCTCTAATTAGTAAAACCCTATTTTCTCTAGCTTTAAGATATATAGCTTATTCTAGTCTCTTACTACTTATTTTAGGCTATATAAGCTCCTTAGGATTTTTAGAACTATATCTTATAGGATTTCTACTCCTAGTAGGAGAATTATAAAGATATCTTCCTATAGGATACTTTTAGTAAATATATTATTTATATCTACTTAGTATAATTCTAGATCTTTCTTATATATAGTAGCTATAAATACCCTAAGTATATTATACCTTACTATTAGTATAAATATCTCTTAAAAATCTATCCTAAATTTCTAGGAAAAACCCCTTATAACTAGTCTTACTTTAAACTTATTAATTGCTCTACTAATTAGTCTCTTTATATTAAATATCTATTTTAAGATAACTAGATTTGTTCCTTTTAGTAGAACTACCTAATCCTAGATATAGTTACTTCTAAGTATAATTAGCTCTTTCTAGATTGCCTCTTCCTATATATAATCCTATTTTAGATCTTATATTACCTTTTAGTAGGTTCTTAGAATTAGAACCTCCTATCTTTATATAATCCCTAGTATAAAAGTAGGGAATATAACCTTATAGATATATCCTAGAAGTTCTTCTATCTAGTTTATACTTAGATCTAGATCTTTTATTATATAGATAAAGGCTCTATAATATTTTACTTTAGGAAGTTCTTTATCCTCTAATTCTCTTAGTCTTTTCTATATAGTTAATCTTATAGTTATACTATAAACTCTTTCTTCTCTTAACCCTTTATTAGAAATTAATCTTCTTCTCTTTAAATTCCCCTTCTAAGTCTAGATATTCTAGTTATCTTACTAAGGTTTCTCTTAGCTCTAATTAGGAGCCTACTATTTTTTATTCTTATTTTCTTCTTCTAGATTAGCTATTACCTAATATTACTTAATATCCTTTAGTAGTAGAGGTAGTTAAATATATAATAGTTTTAGATCTAGTTTCTCTTTTCTTAATCTACTAACTAGGTTTCTTACTAGGGCTTAGCTTAGCTAGTTAAGTCTAGGAATATTTAAGGTTATATCCCTTCCTTTCTTATTCTTAAACTAGATAGTATTATTATAAGCCCTTATAGCCTTTATATTAGGCTCCTAGAATAGCTATATCTTAGATATATTAGGTATATATCTAATAAATATAGTATTCTTTCCCCTATTTATTAGCTTATCTAATCTTATCCTAATTAGCTAAGATTTAGTATCTATATATATAACTACTTTATATCCCTAAATCCTAAAGTATAATATAGAAGTCTCTTTCTAGTAAAAGCTTTATTAGGTAAAACTTTAATCTATTAAAATCTAGCCTATTTAGTAGGGATTTCTTATAATAGTATAGGTATCTAATACTTCTAGCTTAGAATTTAACTAGTATATTTAAATCTTTAAGTATAGCCCTAATATATTCTTTAGATATCTAGATTAACCTTTCTATAACTCTATTTTAGATTAAGTTATATACCTTAGTTATATAGTAGGAGATTCTAGATTCTTTCTCCTACTACTTAAGTAATAAAAGTAATTCCCTACTCTATTACTTCTTACTACCTAAAGCTAATTCCCTAATTATAGTTTAGCTTTTCTTTTCTATTCCTATAGGATATCTACTATATCTTCTCTTAATTTTAGTAGACTAGTCTACTTCTTTCTTAAGAAGTTATTAATAATCTTAAGCTACTATTTAAAACTAAGCCTTAAAATAGGTAATAGTCTATAGATATTAATTAAAATAAGGAGAGCCTAGTAGGCTTCCTCTTAGTCTCTTACCTCTATATTTCTTTATCTTAGCTAGAGAATATACTCTATAAGGCTAATACTTTATAGGGATAGGAATTTTATCCTTTAGGTTAGTTACTTTATAAAGGTCTCTTACTAGTCCTTCTCTAAAGTATCTAACTCTTCTATACTATAGCTCCTACTAATCCTAGTTAGTCTAAGCTATAAATATATAGGTATTTTTATTTACTAAATCCTAGGAATATATATATATATAAGTTTATCTAGGTCTTAGCTAATTTCTTTAATAAATAGTACTCCTCCTAAAAGCCTTATCTAGATAACTAGCCTTCTATTAGGTAAATAAAGTAAATTTTAGTAGTTAAATACTAAACTACTTACTAAATTAGTTCTAAGAAACAAGATTAACTCTAAGCCTAGGTATAAAGAGAATACCTTTTAATATAATCTATTTTGCCTTTCCTTCTACCTATTACTATATTCCTAATATATATAGCTATTAAGTAGCTATCCCTAACCTTAATCTACTTTTTCCTCTCGAGAGGCTTTAGATCTCTAAAGAGTAATTCTTAGTTAGTTATATAGATAGAAGTATAAGAGTTAAGTAGCTATTTAGATAGCTTATACTTACCTTTTGCTTCTATAGTTAAATAAGCTATCTTATTAATATCTTCTTCCTTAGATAGAGGAGATAATTTAGAGGATACCTCTATATCTTATACTATATAGGCTTTCTTAGAAGATAGCTTCTTAGATCTCTTTTCTAGGATTATATCTTTAGGCTTAGTTTCTTTACTATCTCTTTTAGTTACTCTTTATTAGGTAAAGATCCCCTCCTAGCTCTAGATAGGGATTATTTCTTTACTATCCTATAGCTCTACTTTAGTTTAATAGCTACTTTTACCTTATCTAGGCTAGGGTATTCCTTAACCTATACTTCCTTTATATAGGAAGTATAATAGGTCTTTACTACTTCCTACTTAATAACCTCTCTTAGTAAATATAGCTATCTACTATCTTCTTATAATCTTACTTTATATAATTCTAGGAGTATAAGTATCTAGTTAGGTATTATATAAATACTTAGCTAGGATAGTATCTTTTATTTTCTATACTTAGATAGGAGAGCTATCTAGGAGGTTTTTATCTTCCTCTTAGTTCTTTATAGTAACTCTCCTTTAGATCTATCTTAGTAATCTTCTACTAAGATTCCTAAGCATATATCTAAGCCTTCCTAATTATTCTATTTATCTAATATCTTAAAAGGTAATATACTTCCTTATAACTACTAATAGCGATAATATGTATATACCTTACTATATTTTTCTTTATCTTTATCTAAATATCTATAGTATTCTTATCCTTAATATTTACTCTTAATTATCTTTAGAAAGATAGATAAATAGCTTTATAATCTAGCTATTATATTTACCTTCCTCTACTCTAGGC